>JAKIJQ010000017.1:675000-962500 GCA_023373905.1 Rhizoglyphus robini | reverse complement strand
GTTTGAGATTTTACGGTATGTGGAAATAGTCGTAATCGAATAGTTCTTCATCAGGTCAGATCACACATAAACTGCTCATGAAGTTCGATTACTAGGCAATCGAGTACCTTATTATCTCATCTCCAAAATACCTTTCAAATGATCCTATCTATCTCTCTCTCTCTCTCTCTCTCTCTCTCTCTCTCTCTCTCTCTCTCTCTCTCTCTCTCTCTCTCTCTCTCTCTCTCTCTCTCTCTCTCTTAATCTATAGTCTTTCGAATTCACTCAAATTCAATAGTGAGACTAACCCGCCCGCCCCAACTCGAAAAAAGAGTCCTATTTTTGTTATATAAAATGTTCAAATTGCTCTTCTCAATTACTACTAAGTGTACTTAGCTAATTGCATCAGAACTCACCAAGTGATGAACTAGTCTCTCTTTCTCTCTTTTCCTCTTATTATCTAGATCTAATCGCATCTAGATAGGCAATACAGAAATGACCATTACCATCGCATATGTGATATCAATACAAAAGGCATTACCAAAAAAACAAAATCGAAAACTCTTACATACATACACTGCATCTGAATTTAATCCAGAATAATCCTGATACTAGATTAGATCAAATAATGATCGGAAATTTCTTCTACACACCCAATTCCCAGGAACTTTTTGTTCGTTTATGTTACAGAATAATTGAGCTTGAACACTTAGTACTGCTGAAATATACCGAATTCAGGGAACAAAACAAACGAATTTAAAATTATACTATTTTTGTACTCAATTGTTTCACTCGAAAATGCTGTACGTTCCAATTGGAACTAAATTAAAGGCTAAGAATCTAACCTCAGTTCATATATTACGTTATACGATTAATCTCATGTGTTAGATTACGAGTCTATTCTAATCTGCCAATCTCTCGCTAATTTGATATTGAAAGTTCTCTTATAATTATGAAGCTGCTACTGCAAAATAGATAAGATCTATGATTCATTCATTCATATATGACGTGTGTGTTCATGTTCAGTTCTGTGTACCTTGAGTTATCACTTACTTATTAACTTTATGTTTGACTTGATTTATGATTTGACATCACTTGTGTATTCATATACTTTATTTTGTAGTTGACTGTTTCGTTGTGTCAATTATTAATTTGTTTCTCGACTTTATTGTTACACTTATTCGCACGTTTGTGTTTGTTTGTTCACTCTCCACACTTGAATTGCCAATAAAACTGTCACTGTCACCTACTTGATTATGTAAGTTGTGATGATGATTTGTGTGTGGTTTTGTAGGATAGACTCCACTGGGATATGATTTTTTTGTGATTACCTAAAAGAGAAAACACCACTTTGGTCTAGGTCCGCCTGGTGGACCGCCTTGAACGTACGAAAGTATCATAAACGGAGACTCGAAAGTCTTCTCACCATCTAAAGGTAAGCGACTTTAATAGACTTGTAAGGTTCCGTTTTATTATGGTACCAAGGAAAAGTAACTAAACTTTAGAATAAACCCAACGGACCTTACCATCAAGTACCAGCAAGTAAGTAAGTAAACCAAACCCGAAGCCGTCCCACAAAGCCGAACCTACAACGAGTACCTTTTGGGTAGTGCGCTATATGATGGTCCACTCTATGTGTCTCTCTCCTCAATTCTCACATTTCTCGCTCACTTTCTCTCTCACTTGCATTCTACAACACAACACACACACACAGAACACTACTCATCATCATATCGGCAGTGATCATCTTGTGCCTGCCACTGCCAGAAGCCAGCCAGCAGTATGACCATCATCATCACTTGAACAGGCGACAATCAGTCGAACGGTAGAATCGAACGCGAACGGGTCGGACATCATTTGGCGTACTCAATTTGGAACGCGTGCTTCTTCTATTGACAATCCACAAGTTTATTTGTATTGACATTGACATTCGTGATCATTGAAACCATCATCATTAAGAGTCAATTGAACTCTATTTCGCAATCTCCATCATCATCATCATCACTATCATCGTCATCATCATCAATCAAGAGCAAACAAAAAGCCAAAAAGGTAGGTTTCTGTTAATTGAATAGCTCATTCCAAATATATTCGAACTACAATTTCGAACATACAAAATTGCATCTCTCTCTCTCTCTCTCTCTCTCTCCCTCTCCCTCTCTCTCGCTCTCTCTCTCTCTCTCTCTCTCTCTCTCTCTCTCTCTCTCTCTCTCTCTCTCTCTCTCTCTCTCTCTCTCTCTCTCTCTCTCCCTCTCCCTCTCTCTCGCTCTCTCTCTCTCTCTCTCTCTCTCCCTCCCTCCCTTGAGTGAAAATAGTTTTACTCAAAGTTGACTCTAACCAGCATTGCTCCTCAAATGCTCATAACCATATTTGCCATATTGCACATAATCGATATGATCCGAGTTGACATTTGACCTCATGATGGGTGTATGTGTAACACCCCGTGACATGATCCGGATGAGTGACTCAACTCATGCAGTCACCACCATCACCACCACAGTAGGTTGCATTCATTACATCTCTCATGGCGTGTTTGGGTTAACTCAATTAGTGTCTGTCTGTGTCTGTGTGTCTATGTTCGATGTATGTCCACATTGTCCGATTGAATGTTGTACTCACATTGTGTCACAGAGTGACCATCGCACACACACAGTCAGTCTGAGGGTGCAATAGCTGTCGCTAATTTGCGCTTAAATGATGATTTATTCGATTACTCTCAGTATCGCAATGAATGACTAGTTTTAGTAGCAGTTGTACTGTTGTGTCTATGTTGTCCCACCAAATTAACTTTTAATTCACTTTATATTTGCGTGTGTGTCCTTTTCAGTTTGGTTGTGTGCTGATGAGCTGCTAAGTAGTTTGATCAACGGGCTCGCTTCTTAATTGTGTTTGTAATGCATAGTCTGACCCTTAAACAATGAGAATACATTGAATGTTACCAAAATGTAGGTTAACGCGCTTGTTTGCTTTTCATTTCTTCTCATGTCTAATGTCCGGTTATTTGTATGTTTCCTCTCATGTGTCAATCAACTCCAATGTGCTGAGTTGTGCTCTACTTTAATCGCAGGCTCGCAGTTTTGAAATAAATTTTCCATATGATGCGGACACAATGTCCACTTGTCACCCATTTTGATCATCTTTTATTTTATTTTTCTTAGAATTCGAATTTGAGTTCAGTTCTGTCCGTATTTTCAATTTCGAGTCTCTCAACATCTGTGTCCCTCGTGTCTTCTTCTTTGTTGTAGGGTTGTGTGTCAGTGTACTGTTTGTTAGAGTTAGTATAGTTATTATTAGTTTGTTAGTAGTGTCTCACAGTGTAGTTTGTCGCGTGTTTCACTGACAGATTCTGTTCACTTCACTTTGTTACATATAATAACAGACACACAAGCACATGGACAAATGGGGCGATATGTTGGACTGAGATACGAGATTCAAGCAAGACATGTTTGTTAACATCGAACAGTTGTTTGTCAAATCGAATCTTTAGTGTAAATCTAATTGATTCTCTTAATAACAATTTGCTTCTTGTCGAGAGGATAGGGTTTAGTAGGTTTGACATTCAATGAGCCAAATTATGGTCAATTCATAAAAGATGTGTTACTGAATAGCTCATCTGTGAGATTATCTATTAGAACGATCTATCGTCTAAAACTTGTTGAATTTGCACAATCGAATTCGAATTGCAAATTGGTTAAATAATCGAGACTAATATTCGTCATTTGTAGACGAGTGCAATTCAGCCAATTCAATTACGCAACTCATTACACTTTTTGTTTGTCCTTTTTTGGTGCGTTCGATTGTCGTTTCACTCGTACACCACACCACACCGCACACACATGTCAATGGAGACATTTGGTGACCATTAAGGCAATAGCACCCCCAGCACACACACACACTCACACTCATACATACAGTCACACACACCAAACGATTACCATTAGATGATCGAACTTTGTCCCATTGCGTGTTTTTGTGTCCGCTTCATTTGTCCATTGTTTCACTCACTGGTCTGTTCATTGTTCCATCTTCTTCTTCTTCTTACTTTGCACACATTTTGTCTGCATGCCTGCCTGACTGCTGTCCTTGTCCAATGTTGTATTTTGTCAGTTCCAGCCGAGTGGTTCGATTGCTCGTACTACTCTCACTCACTGTGTGTCATGATGATGATGATGATGGCACAGAGCACAGTAGCTCACAGAGTGATGTGGTCTGCACACACATTGACACACACACAGACTGCACGGGCAAATTAACATTATCAATTGCCTTGTCATTAGCTTGTCATCATGATGATCGCTGCTTGGTCCGTTCAATGTGTGTGTGCTCAATGTGAACCGATGGGGCCAACCAAACACCAAAAAAAGAACTAACCAGCTGTTGTCCTTGGCTTGTTTTTTGAATGGAGATGGTGGTGAGTGTGTGTGGATGTATGTCTCCAGTCAGTCATTAATATGTTGATGAGATGGTCTCTCTCTCTCTCTCTCTCTCTCTCTCTCTCTCTCTCTCTCTCTCTCTCTCTCTCTCTCTCTCTCTCTCTCTTCCTCTCTCTCAGCATTTGAGTATGCGACATTATCCTGAACTTTTAGCTAGAAAATAAGCGCCGCAATCATTTTACATTTTGCATCATTGATCTAGATCTATGTAAAAAATCATAGATTTAAGCGCTTATTTCCACTAAACAGACTCAGTGATTTGCTTGTTAGCATATTTTGTGCACATCCTCTCTTCGCCACTTGGCACACACTAAAGTGTCTGTCTATGTTCATATGTTTATGTATGAATTGCCTTTATCACCACCACCATCAGTATGTTACATACACTCATTCTTCACTTTCACTTCTCATAAAATGTTTAGTTGTTCGCATTGTGCGGTTGCACAGGCATGATCATGATCACCATAATGGCGGTATACACACAGGGACACTATTGCCCCTATTGACTTTGATTCTAAAAAGGCAAACCTAATAACTTCTGTTCAACAACAAACAACTGATCGATACACCAAACTGATGTGTTTAATGTAATGTAACTCAAACCGTGGAGTGTCACTATTATGGAAATTAGAAACAATTTTAGATATATAAATGGACAATTTAAAGAACATTAGATATGACAAAATCAAAACCAATATTGACAGACACAAATTATTACAATTTTTAACCGCAATTGTCCGCGCGCTCATTCTATCTATTCACTCGATCTATCTTAGTATGCACTGACGGTTGTGTGCATAAATCTAAAGTTTCATTCAAATTCAAAATCTTTAACATTCAACACTTTAGTTTGAACATGATCATCGATCACCACTCGATGCATATATCATGTCATGTCATGATCGTCATCAATGATTTATGCTTCCGGCCAACCAATTGACCAATCGTGACCAGCTGTGTCTGTCTGTCTCTATGTGTGCAATCCATTCAAATGATGCCCTCTAGATTCGATGCACAGGATAAAAAAGAAGACAAAAGATAGATAAAATGTGAGGTGATTTTGTGATTTCGAAATTCATTCAAGACACAGACACACAGACATTTGATTCTGAAACTGATTCTGTTACAAAACACATTGAAACGATATACGATCTGTTACGATGTTCGAATGTACAGCAGTCGCATCAGCATCAGCATCAGTACAACACAAAGTATCGTATGTTTTCGAATTTGCGTGCACAGAATTATAATGACCAAATTGGTTTGTTCACTTTGTGAGGGGGAGGTTGAGATTTGTGATGCCAACTCTGACCAAAGTCCATCTCTCGTTCCCACACACAAATAGGCACCCCCTCATTCTCTCTCTCTCTCTCTCTCTCTCTCTCTCTCTCTCTCTCTCTCTCTCTCCCCATCTCGATTTCGATGAGTGTGGATCCAATAACGAATCGATTTCAATTCGATTTAACATTTTTGATCACAGACACACAGTTTAAAATCACATTTTCTTCTTCTGGCCACAGTCACACAGTCCCATTTGGAACGCTTTCATTACACTTTACCCTCTGTCTTTTGATTAATCAGAACAGTAGCGCAAAAAGCAAAAGCAAAAACTCATTTCAGAACGCTTTTTCAATGTAGAAATAATAATAATTCTCAACATTAAATATAGATTGGATAGATTCACTGTTTCCACAATTTGTGTGAGTCTTGTAATTGTTTTAAAATTAGTTACCAAATTAGGAAGCGAATCGAAGCGAGTATCTTTTCGTGTATGAGACAGAGTTCTAATTAGTGTGACACGAAACATTCGCTCTCTTTTTGTGTCTCTGTTCCTCCTACTCATTATTCGTCTAAATGTGGGCGAACTTCAATTAAAACATGCAGTTTTGTTTTATTGAATTTAATTAATTCGATCATGAGGTGCACACACAATTAAAGACAAAAAATAATCATTAGTTTTGAGTTCTAAATTGAAATTGACGAATCAAATGTTAAATGTCACGATCTTTCATTATGTCTGATTGAATTCACGAACATCGAAACCCTAAAAATTGTTACATATAACTCTAATAAAAAGATAGTGAGAATTCGATTACAAAATTTCAAATTATCGAAAATCGAAAGTCTATCATCTTCTACCAAAATCTCTTTTGGCCTTTGATCTTTCAATTTGTTCTCAATTTTTGTTTGATTTGATGTGTTTGTGTGCACCATGACCGGACCATAACACTCTCTCACCCACACTCTCACCCAAGCACTGACCAAATATCATCAGTCTCTAATGAATTTGCTATTGATTACCGCATTGACTGTATTACTGTGTCTGTGTGTCTGTGGTGTAATAACAATAACAAGCAGAAATGGTCTCATTCTCTCCTATTATGACTGTGAGTGTGCAGTAGTGTAAGCCTTAACCACATTGGCCAATTGATTTTTGTACAACGATGATCCATGCGGACACACAGACACACAGACACACACACAGAGGGAACAGAACATTACAGTGAATGTAAAGACACAAAACAAAACAAAAAGAAGGAAAAGAATCGATCTCTCGACGTGAGGAGAGAAAAAGTGAACACTGTGAAATTCCCAGATGATTTTGATGGACACTGAGAATTGGCCAACACAGGCAAAGACACACACACACAATAGAATGTGTGCGAATGGAGAATGAGAAAGACAGCCCGAACGAGAGAATGTGAACCAATGTGTGTCAGTAATTAATATCTACGTGCACAAAGTCATATATGTGCTCTGTACAATTTCAAAAAAGGAAAGAACAGAACAAAATTAACTCAAATCTAACCAACAGCAAACCAAAAGTCAAATAATAATTCGATACAGTAAAACTAGTTATTATTACAACTTTTATATGATTCAATCAGAACGAAATTGTTATTAGATTGAATCGCTCCTAGACCGAGCAGGTCCATTCCAACTTATCCTCACACTCTACTCAGACACACATGTGTTACAGTTTCGGTTCAATTCATATTCTAGAAATCTATTGTTCCCGGAAAAACACACAATGCTTCCAAGGTTGAGGATTTCTCTTTTTATGAGAGTCTTTCTTATAGCTCTCATTTCTTGTGTCGGTAAAATATGTTTGCATTGCGTGATCAGTCGGTGTTTATTAATTTTTAATTACCTTCCTACTAAAGTAGCAATTGTGAGGTGACAATTGATTTAGTACATTTTCTAATAAATATAACGATTATTTGAGAATATTATTTATGGTTATATGATAGTCAATAATAACAATAATAAGTAAAATGCAGGTCAATCGTCAGTTCGGTTATGGTTGTTTGAATGGAAAATCAGATAATAAGCGCAGTTTTGACTTTCGAAATCAACTAAAGCAATAAAGCATTGATTTTGGTACCAATCGATAACCTCAAAAGTAATAGATAGATTGCCATCGTAGACACGTTTCTCCTATCCACAACATGAACACTGTGCTCGCAGTGTGGTCACAAACGCACACACACGCAAAGTGATTGATCACGATCGAAAATGTGTTGCTCTGTCTGACACAAACACGCATACAAAGATTGTTTCTGTTTGCGCTAGTCGACAAATGCTGTAATAATGATAGATTGAACCATTGGTTGTGTGTGTGTATGTGTGTGTGTATAGAGGGGTTGAAAGGGTTAATTGAATTATTGATTAATTGATTTATAATGCAAGAATTATCGAGCTCCTGTTTACAAGGTCGCACTAATCAAATTCATAATCTATTCGGCCAAAATATGACCCCCTTCTATTTGACAGTATGTGATTTATTATCCTCACCGCTCTCTCTCTCTCCCCTCTCTCTCTCTCTCTCTCTCTCTCTCTCTCTCTCTCTCTCTCTCTCTCTCTCTCTCTCTCTCTCTCTCTCTCTCTCTCTCTCTCTCTCTCTCTCTCTCTTTTTCTTTCTCTCTCTCTCTCTCTCTCTCTCTCTCTCTCTCTCTCTCTCTCTCTCTCTCTTTCTCTATTTCTCTCTCGATTGAAAAATTCTGTCCGATTTTTTTCGGGATCACCTCATAGAATTTAACAACAATTAATTATTATCTAACTAAAATTAAACCCAAAATATAATGTACCATAAATTATTGTTGTTCTATTCTTGCTTTCTTTCTGTTCCAAACAGGTGAACGTACTGGGATTAGTGTTTGCGTGTCGGTGTCTGTGTGTCTTTCTGTGCTTGGGAAAAAAACAAAGACAGGAAAAATTATTGCTGTTCTTGCACAAAATGTTCGACAATGCGGGAAGAAATGAATGTTGAAAGACAAAAACAACACTGAACTCGAGCTTATGGGAAAAAGGTATGCTGTAATTAATTAATTAATTGAAAACGGAAGAAGAAAGAAATTGAGAAAAAGGAATAGACCGAACCAAGGAGGTTCACTAAATCGTGAACAGTTTTCATGATCAGAGTACAACTAGCGGACAAAGATTTCGTTTAATACCCACAAAATGACAAGCACATTGCCTCACCATCGTGCGAGTGTCACCTTCTATGCACCAACCAGTGGACACCAATCAGCAATCAGCACACTGCAGCATCGATATCCACCACATTCGAGCTCACAAGCGCCACCAGTTCTGCTACCTTTACATCCACCATCACAATGGTACCCACCAGCAGCAGCAATAGTTGAACCAATTCGAATCCCAACACCTCACCCACAAATCGAACCACCACAAACGCCTCCCTGCACCAAACAATGGTGTCAACAGAATCACCTCTGTCTCCTCACATTAGCACTGAGTGTGATGGTGACAATCAATGCGGCACTGCTTCTGTGGCTACTGTCGTACATCAACTTTGATCAGTTCTCAATTGAGGACAGTTTGGTGCTTAGTCAAAATGGTGCGTCAACTCAAGTGCAAACCAAAACAAGTGGACACAGGCAGATTATGATACATGGTGGGCTGCAAGTGAATGGAGCTGCATTGGAGGTCAATACCATTTCGTCGCCTAATGTAAGTGCTCAATTTGTTGTTTAGTATTTGCCATTTGCAATTTGCATTAAACCATTTTAGAG
Organism: Rhizoglyphus robini; assembly: GCA_023373905.1. Classification (NCBI taxonomy): domain Eukaryota; kingdom Metazoa; phylum Arthropoda; class Arachnida; order Sarcoptiformes; family Acaridae; genus Rhizoglyphus; species Rhizoglyphus robini. Next base: position 953,055 of record JAKIJQ010000017.1, on the reverse strand, counting down.
CGAATCATTACGTCTTCTATCGAACGGTGCAATTCGATTTGGTCCTGCGAACTTATTACAAGAGAAGCTCGATAATTCTGATCCGACAATCAACACACACGAGGCAAACTCCCGAATTCCGCTTTCGAGTTTCGCTAATTCGAGTGCGAATTCGATTTTGCCCAAGTCTTGGCTTCAGTTGGGTCCAAGACGAATTGTTGCCTTTAGTTCGAAGATGGTTGTCAAATCGGCGGTCGATGACAATCTTCTACTGTTGTTACAAAGTCCCGATGATGATGCTACTCGAAATAAGGATGGTTTAGTTCAAAGTGATACGATCATTGGTGTTGATTCAATTCAGATTCAAGGTAAGATAAGAGAGAAAGTTCAGGATTAGGAATGAACTGGTCAACATCTTTCTCTAGGCATTCGAGGCCTCAATCTGAGCAGCTCAATTCAGGTGCCAAACGTGTTCTCTGCCAGTGACGAGCTCTACTTCTACGCGCCAAATCGGAGAATTCTCCTACGTGGACCAAAGCACGTCAATCTCGCTGTCTCGTCAGATGATCTCAACATGGACAACGATGCTAATCAGACAATATCGTTGAACAGTTTTGCAGGCGTTAGAATCGAGAGCAAAACTAACAAGGTAGGTGTTTCAGTCTTAACTTAACCCTTTCAACCCCATAACGATTTTTGCCCCAAACTAAAGATTTTATTGAACGTTACGCGAATACATTTTACGGAACGCTTCCTGACGGTTCATGCATCGAGTTACGGTCGAACCTATCCAACGATTGGCCAGTTGTGTGTGTGCGCCCGCTCAGGACGGATCTTCATTGGAACACATCATCGAAGTTCGTGTCTCACGGTGGGTCAGTTCGAGTGCAATCGAACAGACGAAACAGTTAATTGAACTATCAAAATTACAAAACAAGGCAACATATCAAACAGAACGAACCGAAGCCATACGAACACACACAGCTCAATCTAGATTGAACACTATCATTATTTAATTATTAATTGATTTTGTTACTATTGATTTAAAAACTAATAAATAAACTAATTTAATAATGTTTGGCTTACTTTGTTTGGTTTGGTACTTTGGCTTTGGTTTTGGTAAGAATATTATGTAACTTTTTGTGGTAAGTAGAACTGCTACTTTTGGGACTTGTCATCCGACTACCTACTTTTAGAGTAGACTAACGATGTTGACAGTTGTGCTTGATCGAGCGCATCACGAGAATGTCATGAGTTACGTAACGCTGGTTGTCACATTAAATTAGACCGTCGTTTGAAGGTTAATTTGGTGTGGTTGACCAGAATTGGTTGGTCCATTGCCTGTGTGGTCTGGCTGTGCACTAACGAGTTAAGGGAGGTGAACCCACCAGAGACATCACACAGACACAGTGTGCAATGATCGATGAACATGTCCATCAATGGACACATCAGTGACGACAAGACTACGCGCTCCATTTACACGATCCGTGATGACACCAATGGACACGCTTCGGTTGATTCATTGATGCATGGTCAAGGGAAAACCTTTACAGAGTTGCGAAACTATCGCCAGTTTATTATTAGCCATTGAAATGGAAAGATGAGTTACTAAAGGCGGATCGCTCAATTCAGTTAAAACTAGAGAGAGAGAGAGAGAGAGAGAGAGAGAGAGGTCTTAATCAAAACAATAGTCCAAAAATGCCAATAATTAATTAGTTTCTTTATTATTAACTAACGAACAAATTCTATCGAATTAGGCGAATGATTAATTGTTTTGTCTAATTAATTGTCTTATGTTCAGAGAAGGGCTTATGCTCTTGGCTAAATCGAGGTAAGATAATTAAGCGAGTGCCTTCAACCGTGTAATTGAGTTAAGGGGATTATGATGGTTTAACCCGTTTTCAATCTCATATGTACTCATATGTAGATGCACATTCTTTCCATAAAGAGTTCGAAAATGTAAAACAAAATCACCAAAACTTTAAAGTTCAATTCTATGTATTGACTTGTTTGACGATCAATCAAAAGGTGCAACTGATTGATTGAGTAGCTCAATTGACTAATCGATGATCGTAATTGTACAATCAAGCAAGCAAGCCTATTTGATTTATGCAAGTCAAAGGGCAAAAGGATGCAACGTGATTTATTGCCTTCACACACGTCCAGGATTAGAGCTCGTTCTCTCCCGTTCGCTAATGGAAGAAGACGAGTTGGTTTGACTTTTCCACTACTTCTTCTAGGTGATGAAGTGCGTCCTGTCGAAGTGGCTGAGTGGCAAGTTTAGTTTGGCTGTTTGTGGTTGATTCAGATTGACACTCTGGAGAGAGAGAGAGAGAGAGAGAGAGAGAGAGAGAGAGAGAGAGAGAGAGAGAGAGAGAGAGAGAGAGAGAGAGAGAGAGAGAGAGAGAGAGAGAGAGAGAACCAAAGTCAAATTGTAACAATATTTGTTCGTTGTTTCGAACAAACACATTTTACACGCTCAGCTTGGTCAACGAGATATTCGAGAGTGAGTGAGTGAAAGTGTAATGAAAAAGTTTTTCAAATCACACACAAACACAACACAAACTAATCGAATTAGTCAAAGTCGTCGCCCTTCGACATAGTTTCCATATTACGATTATTTACTCAAAATATAATGCAAACCCAGGTTTTAATAAAACTACTTTTGCAAGTGATTTCCAGAGAAAATCAACTTTATGTGATATAAGTAACTTTTATCGAGTATTTTCTTAATGCACTAGTGCGTAATTCCACTTGTGCATGTGCATGATTGTGCATTTGAACTCATCACGGTTGCCACAGCACACACGAACGTTTCCATTTCCGTTTAATCCATTTGCCTTACCCAATAGCCCCAAATTATCCTATTATCTAACATCATCCCCTCACTGCTACTGCACATCCACATCAGTTGCTTATCGAATTTGCTAATTCGTGGTTTTCCTTTCCTCAAAGTCAAATTCCACACTCTAATGACATTACTATTCCGCACTGTTCAACTGTTCACTCTTCGATGCTCACTCACATGCATTGATGGCTTAATTATTTCTTCTTATATACATTTAAGGAAGAAACCCAATCTATACTGCATTCAATCAGAAAATTTGATGGTAGCTAAAACATATTTAAGATATTTCAAATTGAAGGGAATTTACCGTAATCAGCCCGTGTGGTGATGTGGTTCCCCTCACTAATTCTAATCACAATCCGGTAATGGAACGGTAGTTCCCGTTAATGTGTGCAATTTGATATTGCTTAATGGCAGAGAGAATTTGTCATTAAGTTTACTTATTAAGTAAGTGAATGCAAAGTTATTAAATCATATTTCAACGGAAATTAATCTCTGTAACCACCTTTCGATTTTCCCATAACGTAAATTAATAAAGTAAATCTTGCAACGTTCGATGAAATAATTTTAGTAAATTTTAAGAATTTAAAAATTTCTTACAAAATTGTCAACCAGACTTGACTTTTGCGCCTTTAAGTGTCATCATTTCTCTTTCTCTGACCAAAATGATAATCCTTATTGTGCACGTTGACCATTGGTCATTTATCATCTTTGACCATTTTGTTTGGCTCGAACACAAGTGGCATACTCTCTCTCTCACTTTTCCTCTCCACTGTGCAACTGTCATCTCCATTTCAAAATGGTCACACATTTTTTGTTTCTTCACTTTATACCCAATCGCGCAATTTTAATTTAAAATTCACGTACTGTTCGTTTTTCTTTTTGGTTTCCATCGAGTACCACAGCAGTATCCAACACAGCAGAGTTGACAACGGGAGGTCGATTGGTCATGGAGACGGAAAGTCACATCGTTTTGTGTGCGTCTGTTGGAGAGTACGAATTTGTTTGGTGTTGGAATGGCAAAACGATGTGTCACTTGTACACTACTTGTACACCTCGATGTGTCGATTGATCTCGTTGTCCTTCGGATCGTGCCTGCCGAACATATCCTGTTCGACATATACGACTACGACTAAACGTTATATTACTCAGCCAACAGCACAATTCCAGTCACGCAACAACACAATAAATCTTGTACGCTCGGACACTATGACCAAAAACACACGCAAACACACACAAACCGTCAGCACCCTTTTACACTCTCATACAAACATACACACATTATGCAATATCATCGAACAAAACACTAAAGTCTAAATTCAAACAAATTCAAATTCATTTTACAATCAAATTCAATACATTAGATGGTTTTGAGGGTGTAACCCGAAACGACACGATCTTTCCATGTTCGTTCGACTTGATCTGATTGCTTTTTAACAATATACAACACTTTTAGTACAACAATAAAATAGACAAATTCTATTTAGAAATATAATTTGAGTAATTCCTTATGTTTGTTTATTTATGAACTAATCGTAAAGGTTGTGCACACACACCTGCCCTGATCCATAATGTAATTAATGACTATCTAAAGTCATAAACTTGTACAACTGTCCTAATGTTTGATCCTATCTGTCCATTTTGGTCTTATTTCGTGTCTTTGTAGACTAATTAAGCCTAATGTACTGTTTGCACGACCACGGTGTGCATCGTTGCGAAATTGAGCTCCCATTTATCTTGTGATCTTATCGGCACCAGCACATCAAATCTCGAGTACTCGGCATTAATTAACTCAGGTGAGCCCCCCGCACCTATTGGTGCCGGGGGCTCCTAGATTTACGAAGTTTTGACTGAGAAAAGTCCAGAAATGAAAATCAATACATCAATTCACCATCAAAACAACACAAAATGTCACATTTCGCCTGTTTATTCATCGTTTCCCCAGCAAAATGTGCCAAATTAGTGATCCTTTGGTTCACCAGGTCCTTTTCTCATCACCTCAGGAAATTCTGATGTATATTTTGCAAATGATTTGAGATTTTGTCCTGAAACTTATTTGTTATTATTGAGCCGCATTTTCTATGAGTCATGAGCATGCGCAGATGAGCCTTCTTTGTCTGCCCTTTCTATTCGCGGTTGTGTGATCGTCCCTACAAGACAAGTTTTCGCCTACCAAGTTGTACGTATATGTGTTGGTTCTAATCGTCGCAGACTTTATACTTCGAACAACTGTGCGCCTGTTGCTGTTATTATTCTTGGAATTGCTCAACCTCACTGAAACGCTACTGTCACCAGCCTCATCTTTTGACCCTTTGACTTTATCACATAACCGACCTCAACAATTCTAATGTGTTCTATATTTTGATATGATTCAACTTTGATTATTATTATGAAGTAACTATACGCGCCTACCTGTCTAGCAGATGATTCACCTTTGATTATTATTATGAAGTAACTATACGCGCCTACCTGTCTAGCAGATGATTCAACTTTGATTATTATTATGAAGTAACTATACGCGCCTACCTGTCTAGCAGATGATTCAACTTTGATTATTATTATGAAGTAACTATACGCGCCTACCTGTCTAGCAGATGATTCACCTTTGATTATTATTATGAAGTAACTATATATTCTAGCTATTCGCGCCCACCTGTTTACCTGTTTATGTTCTACTCGCGGAGTATAAGTTTTGTTATTGTGATAGTGATATTTTTCTGTATTTTTATGTGTACATTGTGTGTATATTCGTTCTATATATTTGGTTTTATTGCGGAGCAATTAATTTTGTAGAAGCGATAAAACTAATAAAATTTTCATTAAAAAAAAAAAAAAAAAAAAAAAATGTACTGTTTGACTTGTTTTTTGTTGTTGTTGCTTGTCTTCTGATAATACGATTCGATTGAATTATTATAGACAAAATATGTCAAACAATTCGATTTTGCTTTTGCTTTTGGACATTTTTACTGTTGTTTCTAAATTGGGATTATGCGAACGACTGATTTGTGTGTCTGTCTCTATGTGGGTCTATTGCTCTAAAGATAGAATAGACTGTCTGTGTGTGTGTGTGTGCAGAATAATGCTCTTCCTTTCGAAATTCAATGCACTCACTACTACTCAGTTCAGTCTGCAGAACAGTACTACTAAAGTTAGAATTAGTAAGTAAGGCAAGTGAGAGTAGAGAATAAGAGAGAAAGTGTCATTAGTGTCAACGGTGTGTGCGGGGGCAGTGATTTAGTAGTGACATGATGAGACACTGTGATTGCAGTTGACAGTTGCACAGTTGTTGTACTGCTGTTTGGGGTACAAATGTATGTATATGTACTGTACTGCCAATAACGTGTGGAAATTTTCGTAAATAAGAACCGCGGAAAATGATAATTTAGATTTACGGTTCTTTTGAGAAACTGTTTCTACAAATTAGAGTTTTCATATGATTCTCTCAAATTAAAAAACAAAATTGCCTAATTTAGCGACATTCCAAAAAGGTTTACGAAACCAAAAGTTATCCAAAAGGCGCTTATTTGAAACGAAATCTGCATACCGAGAGAGTGTAATTCAAGGTACCATCACCCTCACCCTAATCGTGTGTCAGAATTTCACCCCAAAACACACAGACAGAACAAATAAATCATTGTTTTGGTATATATTGTAATCTTTTCCTACGTATAGAAAGAGACAGAGAAGTAAATAACAATTTGCGCCAAACAAATTGTGTTCATCTTCTTAACTTCTTCTTCTTCACCCAAAGCCTATGCAAACAAACCAACAAACAAGTAGTAGCAGCACATTTACATTTACACGGCCAATTGAGCAATCCAATTGAATTTGTATTGTCACTGTGATTAACACTCAAAATGACACACACTAAATTGGCTACTTTCTCTTGTCGTTATTTGAAAGTAGAATACAGCAATAAAAGGTAAAGAACAATTGACAAATAAGTGGAGATGACTATCTTTCCATCTCAAGTTTTAATTTGGCACCCATTCACAGATAACATGTTATTTCAACAATGGGAATCCACTTTTAGACTTAAAAATATATATTTAATAAATTAAATCAAAATCAGATTATAGTCTGTTTCCCTCTCAACCAAAACCGAACCCACCACTAAAAGTGCGAAACAATAAACGAAACCAGTAAAGTGGAGTGTTGTGTTGTATTGGATTTATTAATATTAAATCGCTCCTTTGAGTATTAAACGTTCACTCGTCCGTTCCCCTTCAAATTCTCTAAACGACAGCTTCACTGCACGACATTTTAAAGAATTTAAAAGAAGAGGAGAGAAGTAATCAACCATTGATAATTGGCATTGTGTTAGTATTGTTGTGCAACCCACTCTAATATATCTATATCGTTTAGTTTAATCGGATTATACGACGGAGGATTTTAATTATTTAACGAAGCATTTTAGCGTAGCAACCTAAACGCGCTTCGTTTTTCCCTCTCGTAAATGTCCACACAGAATATTCAATTTTAATTACCAAATTGGTTTAATTTCAATGAATGTTTTTGTGTTTTTATATTTAGAAATAAATGTTCAGGAGGATGTATGTGAAATGATTTAGTAAAACACTACACACAACACACACAAGTTACATGACTGGAATATAGCTTCGAAATTCGAATCATCGAGCACAACATTAGAATTCGTTTAGTGTTTTATTATTCGGAAATACGATGAGATTCCATGTTCAATTTGATTATGTTGATTTGGCTGTTGTTGTCTGTGCACAGATTGCGATTTCGGTTTGATTAATTGTAGGAACAAACGAGCGAAACGAACGAATGAACGATGATGTACATTGCATCAGTTCAGTTCTATCCACTATTTTCATAAATAAACCTTGATCATTACAGTCTTATCTGTCAATAAAATCTGCATATAATTAAGTACATAACATAACCTGTTTAAATTTCAAGTTTGCAATCATCTTTTTGTTGTATTTTTATCGTGTCACGTGTCCTTCGAGATGCTTCCTAAACTTGAATAGTAATATATTAGCTGACAAACTGAGGTTGTTGACAAATGTGCACCACAACAGCAACAGAACACACATACAGCACACCTTAACATTGCCAAAAGTCCGAATGTTGTTATTCAAAATAATGTAATAAACAAGACATTTCCACCCTTGAAAAATGTTGCTAAGGTCTCGCTTATTGCATTCGGATTTGTTGATTTGAATTTTTAATCTGTTAGCAACAACATTTATATTTTTTCGAATAATTAATTTTATTAAATAAAAATATGATTACCTTGATTTTGAAATTTTCACTGTAGGTAAACAAGTTTTAACTTTATATTCTCAGTGTTATTCCGTCAGCAACAAGATTTTGTTAGATAAGTTTTGTTGAGTTTCCTTGATGAGTTTGTTGTTGTAATAGAAGGTAAAGGTGATTTTCTCTCTTTCTCTACTTGATCTTAAAGGTATAAAACCTGCTTCCTAAAAGATGGAATATCATCATTTGAAAAATCAAACTTTCAAGTAAAACTTTGAGAAGAATCCTCTAAACATGCGTCTAATCTTAGTGGCAGTTCTTTTGGTGGTCTACGTTTGCAGCACCGAAGCTGTCATTCGATGTGATGAGAACTTTTGCAAGACGGTGACCTGTGACACGACCCTCACACGGGACAAGTGTCTGTCTAAGGGCGCTGTTGGTGGACACATTTTCAAGGAGAAGGGAAGTCAATGTGGCTGCTGTGACCATTGCATCCGGGTTATCGGTAAGTACAAGTACATTATTGATAGATTCAATCAATAAGTCCTTTAATGATTGGCAATAACTTTTCGCACCAATAGGTGAAAACGAGGACTGTCGCGAACTGTTGGTTCTGGGCGTTCACTTCAACAGTCAATGTGTGGCCGGCACTCAGTGTGACGTTGACTCGGGTAAATGCAAGAAGAAGGCTTAAAACCTTTGACCTTTGAGGTGACCATGCTTTTGCACAAATATGTGACATACCCTTTAACCTCCAAGGTTGCATACTTGAATTACATTTCATTGTTAGACATTTGGGATATTTTGTGAACATAAAGCCATTTGCTGTTGGGTTAAAATAAAATTTTCATCAAAAATGTGTTTTGTTTCATTTTCTTGATAGTATCAATTTTTTTGAATTTTGAATCTGTTGGCAACAACATTTACTTGTTTGAATAAGTGATTTTAGTTAAAAAAGAAAATGATTTTCTTGATTTTGAATTCATCAATACAAGAAAACAAGTTTTAACTTGTCTTTGAAAGTTATTCCGTCACAGCAACAAGATTGTTAGATAAGTTTGATGAGTTTGTTATTGTTGTTTTGTAATCGAAAGTTTAGGTGCTTCTCCCTCCCTCTCTCTCTCTCTCTCTCTCTCTCTCTCTCTCTCTCTCTCTCTCTCTCTCTCTCTCTCTCTCTCTCTCTCTCTCCCTCCCTCTCTCCCTCCTCTCTCTCTCTCTCTCTCTCTCTCTCTCTCTCTCTCTCTCTCTCTCTCTCTCTCTCTCTCTCTCTCTCTCTCTCTCTCTCTCTCTGCTAAATTGTAAAGGTATAAAACTCGCTTCTAAGAAGATGGAAAAATAATCATTTGAAAATTCAAACTTTCAATTCAAACATTTTGTGGAAACCTCTAATTTGAAAATGCGTCTATTACTCATGGTAGCGGTTCTGTTGGTGTTGTACGTGTGCAACACCAAAAGAACCGTCTTAGATGTGAATCAGTGTAGTAGAAACTATTGCAAGACTGTTGTCTGCAATCCGAACCTTACCCGTGAAACTTGTTTGGCTAAAGGCGCCACAGGACGATTCATCTTCAAGGAAAAGGGAAGTAAATGTGGCTGCTGTGACTTTTGCTTTACAGTTCTCAGTAAGTACCAGTCCAATTGATAATTAATCCATAAGTGAATTGTCCCTCTAATGATTGATAATAACTTTCTTTTGTACCAATAGATGAAAACGATTATTGCACCGTACAGCTGCTCATGGGTGCACATCACTATACTCGTTGTGTGGCCGGTACTCAGTGTACCATTGAGTCAAATGAGTTGAAATGCAAAAAAACTTATGCTTAAAAATTGCTTAAAATCTTTGACCTTTGAGGTCATACATTTGCACAACATGTGACATACCCTTTAACCTCCAAGGTTGTATACTCGAAGTACAATATATATGTTAGACATTTGGTATATTTTGTATACTTTAAGCCATTTACTGTTGGGTTAAAATAAAATTTTCATCCAAAACAGTGTTCTGTTTTATTGTTGTCTTTTGTCGCTAGTTGCAATCCATTAATATTTAACAATTTTTACCGGATTATTTCCACATGGAAACACTTTAGGCGAATTCGGCGGGACGGATTAGCTCGAATTGCGCCATATGCACTTTACACGGTAAGTTGCATTGCACAATTGAGAGTGTATGACTGTGTTGGTTGGCACTTTGTGTTGGGCTAATTGACATATACCGGGCAAATGGCACTGAGAGACGCCACTGGCCAAGTATGGACGCCTTGATACTGTCGTCGATTGTGGGTCTATGAGTCAGTGTCATTACATAAAGTAGAATACTAAATTCGTGTACATTTGGTTATTCATTCGTCGCCGGCCGATCACAACAACAACAACTTTATCGCCTTGTCCAAGTGCATTTAGCTTTACTATTTTTTCCTGTCTATTTATTTTTGTCGCCCGTACGTTTTTGCTTACATCGCGTACATTCACAAAGAAAAGAGAGATTTATCTCGGTTCGTCATTTTTTGTTGTTGTTGTTTTTGCCTCGGAAACGTAGGACAATTCACCTCGACCGTCTCCCCGATGGATATATTCTGTTATATTTGCCCATATGTGTGAATGTGTCTGTGTGTGTGTGCAATTGATGTCCAAATGCATCTGTCCACTGTCTAGTGACTTGTCTAATTTGGTCGTACATGCTCTAATCTTATTATTAGCTAGAAGTAGTGAAGTGAGGGAGGAAGGATGAGAGAGAGAGAGAGAGAGAGAGAGAGAGAGAGAGAGAGAGAGAGAGAGAGAGAGAGAGAGAGAGAGAGAGAGAGAGAGAGAGAGAGAGAGAGAGAGAGAGAGAGCGGGAGGGAGAGAGAGAGAGAGCGAGAGAGAGAGAGAGAGAGAGAGAAAGAGAGAGAGAGAGACCGTCTTTTTAGAGTGCTAATCACTGCACACACATACAGACACAAGTGTTAATAAAGCGATTGTACAGTTCGTGTCTGGTCTCCAAGTGCACAACACACTCAATACAGAACTCAGCTTTGCATTGTTGCACTACACACAACACACACACAAGGTCACACCATAAGTCCACACCATTGATCAATTCATATTTGTTTGCAATTAGCGCACACTCCACTGGACACTAATTCAATCGAACATCTATTTGAACGACTAATTCTGGCGCTAACAATAATTCACTTTGATTAGTCTTTTCAATCTCTCTTTCATGTACTTTCAAGCTGTTTTCTTATGCTCAGTGATGATGACATCATTTGGAGAATTAGTATTAGCAAAGAATGAGAGAGCATAAGAAAGGAACATGAGAAAGTTGTGTCTGGGTGACTTTTGTTTCGAATATGAACTTACTTACTTTCGAACAATCGAAAGATTGTGTGTGTGTAGTCGTAGAGATTTTGTGAGAAAAACTTTTTAATTAAAAGCTTTGTATTGTTATTGTTGTTTTATTCCTGAATTGGGTGTCTGTCATAGATTCTGTCTCTCTACGACTAGTAGGATATTGCGTAAAGTCGGAGCAAGAGTAAATTAGAAATATTAAACGAATACTCTTTACGTGTATTTAGTTGTTTTAATTTGAAAGTCTATATGACCTGTCTTGATGTCTTGACTTTTGCCCAGATTAATGCAAAAGTCGAGTTAAATTTGGCTTCTCCCATGAATACGAATGTATTGTATCTACATAGACGTGTACATGTGTACCCACTCGAGTTATGAACTCAATTCGAACTTGGTCTTTGGCCAGTGGCCACTTGATACTTCGAAAGTGAAGAAAATCGCGCCATTCCGACTAACGTCATGCTAACGTGTACTTTGTTCGCTTGGCACACATTCGAACGATCGATAGTCCGACATCCAACTGGTTTGTGCTCACAATCTCTAGATTTGGGCACAAAGCAATTAAACAGGCAACCCGAATTGAAGCAAGCAGATAGATTATCATCATCGTCACCATCGTCTGTTGCCGGAGTCCAATCCAATACAAATGCATTGAAATGTGTTAGCCAACCAGGTCTTATCAAGCGATAATTCAAATTTATCGTCACTTGATGTGAGCGGTAAACCTTGATGCCATTGCGGACGGAAACAAATCGAATGATCTTTATCGGGCTCCATCCATCGAATCGCTACACTCGCTACTCTTCGCTACAAATACATCGATAAAACTCCAGACATGGTCTTTTCGGGTGGATGGGCACAAAGATAAACTTTAACTTGGCTAGTGGCTCGAAGACATTTGATAACCCGACAGCAGTAAGCACATGGGTGATAGATGCAACCAGTGTGGTGCAATCGATCTGCAAGATAGCACAACATCTCTGACCCTAACCCGACCTTTGCTTTGATTTGGCTAAAAGTCAATTCGGGGATTTTGCGTGTGACATTTCGATTGAAACATTCGGTCATAGGCGTAATGTTCATGAGTGAATTCTTGAGAGGAATCTAAACTTGGTCATTGATTGAATTTGACACCACTTCGAAAGTGGGACAAACTCACGCCATTCATGATTGCACTGTTAGTTTGACGGGTACAAACTGGACGAACGATCATGTGCAACTATCTTCGAACTCGTCTGTGTTCACAATCTCCAGATTGATTACTGATTTGGGTACAAATCCATTAATCAGGCACAATCGAACCACAACGTGACTCTGAATCGAACCGATCATACGATCCAATTATCTCCCACCATCATGGTCTATCTAGAGAATAGAGTCCATCATCGTCACGAGTCTTTTGCATTGAATGCATTGAAATGTGTAAATAACCAAACCAGACAGACCTTCTTATCACAGCCATAAATTAAAATTTATCAAGTCACGATGTGTGCGGCTTTCGCCATGATAGGACCTTCGTCCGAAGTGGCAAACAAAGTGCGAAACTCAATGCCATCACGGGGAATCAATATCATTTGGGTTACCAGTCATTCGGTTTATGTAGGCACTTGCAACACACTCACACAGAGGCTCACATCGATCATGTTGATAATATCGCTGGATCGCCCGACGGCAGCCCACCCGCACCCACACATGATGCAACCACCGAGTGTAATGCAATCCTCGGTCTGCAGACACCGCTCCAAACCAAACTATTATCACAAGCGCAGCTATTCTAGTTTATCAGCACAGTCAAGTGACTCTTGGCAAGCGTAACTTTCACTTTCGGCATACGACAAAGATGTGTGCACCATTTGCGTATCAAATTGCGCGAGTTGTGCCATCATTGAGCAAACTGGTGCGAGGCATGAACTGTTGATGGATGAGTAGAGTGAGTTCTATTTGTACATGCCATTTGAAGATATATAAAGAGAGTCCGTTCAGCCAGTGATCGCAAACACATCGCCTCTTGCTCTCTCGCTGGTCTTCACTTGGTGACTTGGCTCTGTCCTGTCTCTCTCCTGTCTTGGTCATTTGGTTGCCTGCTCATTCCATCTTCCTGTTTGACTGGTACTTGCCTGATCCCTTCACTTGTCGCTCTCTCACTGGTCCTGTTTGCCGTATCCTAGGTTCCGTGCTATATCACTGGTCTTGGTCATTTGGTTGCCTGCTCATTCCATCTTCCTGTTTGACTGGTACTTGCCTGATCCCTTTACTTGTCGTTATCTCACTGGTCCTTTTTGCTGTATCCTAGATTCTGGGCTACATCACTGGTCTTGGTCCTTTGGTTCATCTCATTTCTGGTTGCTTGCTGTCTCTCTCATTGTTGGTCACTCGAACTGCTGTTCCGCTAATCAGGTCTTGCATTCTGATTCACTCAAAATGGTCCTTAATTGGCTCCGCTTATTGGTGGTGATGGTGACGATCGTCTTGGTTGGATATGGTGCCTCTGCTTCTTCTTCGGACTCGTGTGTCAATATTGTCCCATATTTTCGACATCTCACTTATGGTTTGAAAATTTTTGATGTTGATCCATTGCCACCGAATAACTTGAACCAACGCGGCCTTGCTCCGCTGTTTGTCCAGTCGTGTAGTGGGAACAGAACCACTGATGTTCCTACCATTCCAAACTTCTACTTTCAAATACCCGACAGTGTAGTTGAGTTAAAGGCCGAATTGTTGGACCCTCCAATAAACGAATCCTATAACTATGATAATCCTATGGATTATCGAGACAAACTGGTTGCCAGATTTGGACTTGACATGCGACACTATGGTGGTCCCTATTCACCAACTACCAACTACGTCAAAACGAAGGAAGGAATTGAACGCGATGACACATACGTCATTGAGGTGAGTCATTTCACTGAATGCTAACTATACACTTCACTTATTCATTGAATTTCTCATTGCAGAACTCTCAAAGGTACTCGTCGCTCCGAGTTAAGCTCAATCCTTACATGCCCACCACCACTGAATTCGATCGTGCACTTGAAAAGTTGCCGGCCAAATTCGAGGACAGTAAATCTGTGGCTGAGTATGACGCCCTGATCGACACCTTTGGCACACACTACATCGAGTACTTTGAGCTCGGTGATTTCTTCTACCAAAAGGTAACAATAGATGGAGATTACATGGACCGGAATGAGTTGAGCGAGGTGGAGCCGAATGCAGACATTATGTTCTATCGCCAAATGGGTCGGCTTGGTTACACCGCTTGGAATGAAAATGCAATTAAACAACTTGTACCAACTGACGGATTCATCAGACATTCGAAAATTGAATTCGACTATTATGGCGGTAAAAAGGGTCTGTTGCTTGAGCTACTCGATGACAAGAGTCGCATAGCTGAATGGAAACGTCAATTACTGACCAATCCAGCACTGGTCAAAGCTGAAACTGAGCCAATCTCGAAGCTTGTGATCAACAAAGCCACCAGGCTTCAAGTGGAAAAGGCGCTTCGCTATCGCTGTCTAAAGGAATACATTCGAAACGCACTGAACTACGTCTACTTGCACCCTCAACTAAAGTCGTACGATACACCGACGGTGGACAGAATTCATGACAATCTTCTGAATGCGGAGTCAAGTCCAAGTTTTAATAGTTCAAAGAACTTCGATCTACTGATAGAGCACTTGAAGGAGATTGAAGGCATTAAAGGTGAGACAAGTTTGACCCAAAACATTTGATCATTTTCATTTTCTTTAAAACGCACAGACCAACTAGTCTTCCGCACGTATCTTGCCAAAATGAACGATTTGAATACATTCATCAGATGTCGCTGGACGATTGCATCCAAAACGGAAAAGAGTAATTTGCCCTTCTATGAGAGGGTGCATGAGGAGTGGCGCGTGTTTGGAATATACATGAAAGAACTCGAAGACATGGTCTCTTCTCGTGCCACAAGCTTGGTTTCGACTCCCAGGTTAAGGAAAATACAAGAATTCATTCAAACTACTCGCAGAAGTAGAGACAACTTCTGCAGTTGGGTCAAAACTGAACGTGATGTCATTGAGTAGGTCACACAAGTCGATTGTCACTGGAAATTTCAATTAATTGTATTCACTTAATAATAATAAACGCACAATCTGCCTCAATTCAACTTTGTGACTTAATTTTTCTTTATATTTTCCTAACCAAAAATATCAATTTACATGTTTGTGTTCGCTTTTGTTGTTGTTGTCATGTTTCGCAAATGTCCACTCCACACCTGTCTCACCTGTCTCTCGTCCATTTCCTTTGTGTCTAATGGACATTGTCCACTTGTCCACTTGCCCACTCTTATCTATCTGGACACTCAACATCCTGTTTACGTCCTGTCCATTTCACAACAAAGAAAAGTGAAAATGCGAATATTCAGGAATATTCATTATCACACAAGTAAATTGTGTTCAAAGTAACGTCATTTGCGTATGGTACTTAGATATTCGATTGAATTCAATTATCGGTTAATGATTAATTTGCTCAAAAACTTAACTAATTGTTTCATACATTGCCTTATACAATGATGTCTTTAGGTAAAAAGGACGAAAGTTTCACATTTCAAAACAGGTGATCCAAACCAACTTGTGAATAGTCTTTTGTTCACGAGAACATTTGTGCCTTAGGCCAAGCCATTCTTTGCCTTATTATTCGAGTAACCTTCTACCTAAAATCCATTAATTCAGTAGGCCACTCGATTCGTTTCGGTTCGTTTGTACATAGTGCGACACACACACACACTCTCTCATTTCCTATCTTCCAAGATCTTATCACCACCACACCACCACCAAAACCACAAGGACCAACCATCCATTAAGTAATCATCACAAGAGTAACCAAAAAGGATGAGACAAAAACCACTTAGCGGTTGGTGAATTCAAACGGTGCTGTACGATGCGGTCGCACTTATCTACAAAGTCACATCTATCGATTTTCTCATTTACTTCTACTTCTTTCGTCTCGAAAGGCACTCATTTATCTTAACATCTTACCCGTACACACAGTCACAGAGTATTTACTATTTTCACATTACATAAGATTGCGAGTTTATCATCATCGTGAGTGTGTGTGTGTGTGTGTTGAAAAGCACACAAAGTCACAGACGCGGGCAACCAAAATTAATGAGACAAGACAAGAAAGGTCAATCTCAACAATATATTACTTAATGTGTTTCTACTTTATCTTTATATAATATATATTCCAAATGGAATTATAATTATCACATCATCACATTAATACGAACGCGATTTAACGACGCTAGTAGTAAAAATAATTGCCAAAATTTGCGTACGTGCGGACAGACAATTTAGTAATTTAATCTAAGATTTATTTATTTGGTTATGCAGTGTGACAAAATAAATGCACAAAATACAGTTATAATATTAGAATTGAACAGAAAAATAAAATATAAACACAGTATTTTTAATAATAATGTTAGAAACAGGAATTAAAGAATAAAAATGAAAACATTTAAGGTCAAATAAACATTTTGATGAAAGTGTGTATTCAAATTTCAATAATCTCTCGCGTATGTTTGTTCGAAATCGGAACATATTAACCCGACTCGCTCGTGTGTGTGTGGGCGCATAGGTCTCACTCAATCTACGGAGAGGCTTTGGGTGTTAAATGTCAATCAAACTACGGAAATTTGATTTTTTCGATTTCAATTTTCAATCAAAACATGAAGCAGTAACAGTAGAAGTGAAGCAAAGTTTGACTATTAGCTCAATACGACCTCATGACTAAATCTTTATTAGAATATTGATGAAATTGTTCGCTTCACATACTCGAATTTCGAAATTATTAATTTTAAATTTTATAATAACATTTGAAATATTCGATATTTGACACAATCGAGTGGTGCGAACCAAGTTTGGATACCTTTCATATACACCAAACCAATGCCCGACCATAACCCTAAGGGCAGTCTATGAGTGTTATATATTAGATCTACAACTAATATTATCGTAAACTAAACACAAAACGACATTGATAGATGACCCAAATCTGACTTATGGCAAATAGATAAGATCTCAACATCACACAACGAAGTACATTGTGTATGTTTTGCTCTTATCTGATCAGATGATTGTTGAAATCGATGAGTTCAAGCAAAAAAGGGGTTATATGATTTGTTAATAGAAAAAAGATGAAAATTAAGATAAGACAAGCGTGTAACTATTACGACTAGGTTAGGGGGTTATTTGATTAGATCTACAGTGGATCAGGAAACTCCTCTGCATCCACATAGACGAAGCACTTGTCATCGTCTGATTCGCTACTTTTCTTGGGTGTTCGAGTTGACTGACTCGATTGGGCCCGAACTGGCTGTTGGGTGAGTGCCTCCTCCTGTACACCCGTTACCTGTGGGTTGTTTTGAAAGCCCGCGACCATAATCTCGAGTCGACGGACACTGTCCCGTAGGGCATTGTGGTCACTGTCCTTTTGTTTGGCAATTGAGTGCAGTGATTCGATCTGTCGCTGCTGTCCTTGTATCACATCGCGCAGTTCGAACACTTCCTTCTCGAGTGCATCTCTCTGCTCCTTGACTTTGGTCAACTCGGTGCCTAGCTCGCTGCGTACGCCTGCAACCTCACTTGCGTGACGCTTTCGGCTGTCCAACATTGACTCGTTCGAGCCGGACAGCTCAGAAGTGCCCAAGAATCGGTCGACCGACGGCAGTCTCGCATCTCGATTCACATTTGGCTGACTGGTGTAGGTCTTTGAGTTGATCAGGGACAGATGGGCGAACTCCTCTTGCAGGATTCTATACTCAACCCGATATTGTTCCAACTGCTTGGAGAAGTTGAACTCGAGTACACGTTCAAAGACTCTCTCTGCATCGGCTTGGGTCAGCGAGGACAGGTCAGACCGGAGTAGCTCCATGATGGACTCAAAGTCGTCACAGGACAGGATTCGTTCAGAGATGCGTTCCATCAGGGCAAACAGTATACGGAAGATAGCTTCGATTCCATAGAAAATCAGATAATCTAACAAGATAACAAGTCAGTTTGATCTCAATTGCACAAAAACATGAACCAACAACTTACCAATCACACGTGACACGAATGCAATCGAATATTGCGATGCAAACAGAGTGAGGAAACACGGGGCCGCATACAAGGTGGGCAACACTTCGTGACGATCCAAATGATCGTGCAGCTGTCGATTTTGTTCATACAGAAGACGGCTAAGTTGATACATTTGCATCTATGTATTAAAAGCATAAAAGCATAAAATAACCGAAACGGTGGCGTCACCTAGTGACTATGAATGGAAGAATCGTACCTGTAATGCTTCCATATCGGGCTTATACTGCTCACGCAGTCCACAGTCGTACAGTACAAAGCGCATCAGATCGAATGCTTCATCTTCACACATCTAGGTAACAAAAGATAAGATGAAGTTACTTCATTTATGAAAAAGTATCTAGTACTCACGTGAAGAAGCAGTATTCCAGCCACGAAACTCAGGCCTTGGCAGTATTCCACTTCCTAAGCAGTAATGAATGAGTGTAATCGATGGTTAGATCTATAGTATCAATAAGAGATGGTCATACTTTATCGTAAAGTGAATATGCCTTGAGTAGATTGAACAGAGCCAACTGACCCACGCCCATAGCTTCACCAAAGAAGGCCACACTCGGATAGGTGCGGCCAAGGTCCACCAGAATGGCGTGCTGTTGAACAGCTAACTGTTTAAGCAGATCACGATAGGTCGCATTCTTAACACGACTTGAACGCCTCTGGGTCTGACCACTGCATTCAGGTTGAACCAACGAGCCAGGATCTTTCTTACGGAAAGCAACCAAAAAGCGCCAAACATCTCGCTTCTTGTTGCGTGGCACACCGCACTTGAGTGCTCGTATGATTTCGCCTTCCAGTCCATTTGTCTCCTCGCCTCCACTTGAAGCATACGAACGAATCAGCCGATCCCAGGTGTTGAAGAGCTGCTCGAGTTTGTGTTCCGATTCGATTCGAGGTATCTCCTCGTACTCTACACGGGCACGATTAATCGCCGGTGTCACTGGACATTCTACACATTCGAATGCGAAACAAAACAAAACCGATTAGTAAATTGCGAAATCATATTGATAAGCACACTACAGGAGAGTGCGATATAGCTAAATAGGGGAAATGTTGAGTGATTAGTGTGATTAGGCGTAACTCACTAGTGATTGGCAAAGAAGCAGAAGGTGATGGAGTAGCAGTAGTCGAGGAAGCATTATTAGCAACATTAGCAACATCACATGAATCCGATTGGCCTGCAACTAATGCTAGGTGTTATGTTACTTACTACTTAGTACTTGCTAATATGCAATGTTTAGTTCTTAGATCAAACAAAACACTAACCTGTTCCCTCGTTTTGTTGATTTTGTTTGTTCATTTTGTTGAGTAGAATCTGCTGTTTGATCGCATCACGCCACAGTTCACGAGAATTGCGTCGCTTTGGTACATAGGCTTCGGCGGACTCAGCCTCAGACTCGGACACCAACCGTGGCTGCCCACTCAGATCACACTCTCGCATTGAACGTTTGATTCGTTTGTAGAGTTTGTGTCGTAGCTGTGAATTGACTGACGATGTTCGTGTTAGGGGCTTCAAGACCTGGTTTGGCGAATGAGGTTCGGGTACAGCTTCTTCGTTCTCTGTTTCGAGTTCGAGTTTGGCGGACAACTCTTCCAGTGAGTTCAACTTGTTCTGACTGCCACTCACTTTCATGAATAGCTTCAATAGTGACTTTTGTTCACACTTGCCCAAAGATTGAGACTTCTCCATTGGCTCACGTGATTGGCTCGATGAATCTTGGCCAAGGACTTGTGCAGCTGTTTCGGGTGAACAGTCCGCGAGTGTGTTGCGGCGATGTGCCATTGGATCATTCACAGGAGTGATTGCACCAGAATGCGGCAAAGGCTCGGCAAATGATTTGTTGTGAAGACTTTCGTTGGAGGGATAGCTTTTGTTGATCTGCAATTAAAAGGTTCATGATACTATTACTATTCGACCTTACCTAATCTCCACTTACCTTAAACAACGATTCGAACGTGTTGGCAATAGAACTCTTGGCCATCATCCTCAAACCCTCAAGTTTAGTCAAACTCGAAGTACTTCGACTGTTCTGTTCATCCTCGCACTGATTATAGATGGTCATCGTGTTGAGTCTGCATCCGTCCTGTTCGTGTTTGCGCTGCATTCGCTCAGCTCTTACTTTCAACAGTATCATCAGAATGTCAACCTTGCGAGCGTACTCCTTCAACTTGAGACTGTCGAGTATAAAGTGAAACTCCTTCCGCTTGTCCTCGGACGAGTGCTGCTCAATGCGAAACATGAGCAAACTGAAGATTGTCTCATTGTCCAGTCCGTCCGTGTCGAGACACAGCTGATGGAACCAATTCATTGGACAATTGTCACAGTACGGCTCTCGAGGCGCCTTTGCGCCCTCATTCAAATCGATCAGATCCTGCTTGTCCACCGCAATTGTGCCCATCTGCCGCATCTTATTCGCTCGATAGGCATTGTTGAACGCCTGCCGCAGTGAGCACAGCAACTCATTCACAATCTGCTCAGTCTGACCCTTGAAGATGTGACAAACATAGGTGTCCGAGTGGATTGCGGGCACAACAGGCTCACGCACCACGATGCCAAAGTGATCACCCGCGATAATGCCTTGTGAACAGTGGGATATGTTCGAGAAGGTCTTGGAGAAGACAGTTCGGTGATTCTCAGTGCTAATCAGACAAATGTCCATTTGACCAATGATGAAGAGCATGGTTTTGTTCACTTTCGAGACACGATTCTTTCGTTTGTTGTTGGTGGCACTGGTGGTGCTACTGCTGCTCGCAGTAAAGTTTTCTGTTTAAAAGGGATAAATGTGCGTTTTTACTCTCGTGATCGCGTAATATATGGAAACTAAATGTTCACTTAGTATTTAACAATCTAAGCTCTGCACAGTGTAGTGAGTTATTAGTGCACTTACCCATCTGCATTTGAATGGCAATGCCCTCTTTGCCCATCACCGCCGTCTCGCCACTGCTCGATCTTTTAAGTCCGCCGCCAAGTGCACTCGGTGCTGCAACCGCTTGTTCCTTCAGTTGTTTGTTCTTTTCTTCCTCCTCTTCTTGTGACTTCTGCTTCTCAAAATCAACATTCCTCACGTCTGTCTTGCTGAACTGTTCACCAGGATTTGAGATCTGATGGGCCAGTCCCTGGTGGTGCTTGAACTCGTTCAACAGTGTGGTGCGAGTGTCCACGTCCAGACTTTGTGTGTTCGAGATGAGTGTTGTCGGTGCACTGGTTGTCTGAATGATGAATTCTGTCTTTTCTTCACTTCTTAAATGACTTTCGAGTGGCTCATTCTCGTCGATCACTTCAACCAAGAAGCGATTGGTTCGATACTGTCGACGAGTTTTGCCACCACTGGGAGATTCACTCGGAATTGGACTATCACTTTTAACTGGGACTTGTTCCCCTGTACTATCCGGAACACTAACCGAATCACCAGTTAATGTCTTCACTCCATCATCAACTGGTGCAGAAATAGTCTCTTTAGCTGCTTCCAAATGTTTCTCTTCGTCTTCCTCTTTGATCTCCTCGCACACCTGATTGAACTCTTGTGCCGCACGATCGATGATCTGCGGTGAGGCTCGCTTGGTGTTGACCTTTTATAATCATATTTCAAGAATAAATCATAAAGGAAAGCAAACCAGGCAAACCAACTCACAATGACACTGCCAACGTGGAGGACCTCAAAGCAGTTCGAAGTGACGCCAGTCTTGCTGTTGAGACTGTTCACAAACAGATGCTTGTCATTGCTGATTTGGAGCTTTGGCCGCAGTTCGTTGTATTTGACGCATATTTCGGACATCTTCAGGAAAGGTTTGGAATGAATGTGAATCAGACAATGGGACAGAGAGAGAGAGAGAGAGAGAGAGAGAGAGAGAGAGAGAGAGAGAGAGAGAGAGAGAGAGAGAGAGAGAGAGAGAGAGAGAGAGAGAGAGAGAGAGAGAGAGAGAGAGAGAGAGAACAAAAGAATCAGGCATCAGCAATAAACAATGGACCGTAGTAAATCGGAATTCCATTTTAATTAATGTTTAGGGAAATCCGAAAATGCCCTTCAAAATCACTACGCAGTAATGACTCAGCACATTTAGTCAAACCCGCAATTATCATTTTGTCTTTGACACACAAAGCGTCCTCAAATGTCACTTCACTCAACCCGAAAACTAGAAACAATTCCGACTCAGGACTAAATCTGTTTGCACTCGAAAACTTTTTTGCTCAAGTGCCTGCTATTCCTACCAAGTACCATCACATAGATTTAAATTAAATTTAGAGACTTCAATTTAAATGTCAAAAGTAAGCCTTTTATCTCGAGTAATATCAAAAGCATATTCAACTAAACTCTTCACTGTTTGCAAAAGTAAAAGTATAATTGGATTGAAATTTTGAGTTTTTCCAAATGTTAAGCAAACATTGCAATGCTGAGCAAACATTCATGCAGAGACAGACAGTCATAATAAAACAATAACAAAACTTAATGCCAAATGATCTGACTAAATGGCATGCACACTTATCATTTGGGTTAACGGAAACCAAGCACGACCAATTGACCTTTAGTGAGAAGTGTCGGGAAATGTGTGCGAGTATTGTTTTGCAGGTTTCTGCCAGACTCGCACAATTTCCACAAACACTTAAGTTGTTGGAATACTCTCGTTAAGTAATGACGTCTTTACCGTCAGCAAATGTCAATGTGGTCGTCTTATTATTCTTTCTTTTCGCTTTCTTTCCAACTCGCATTCTAATCTTAATTGCATTTGTGTTATTAGTTTTTGTCTCGATACGATGCGCAAAATTAGTCTTCATTGCATAACGATTCCCAATGGTAAACTTATTGTCGCGAACAAATCGCCCAAATCGAACGAAATTCAGCTATTTGTTTGGCGGATCGATTGGTGGGAGGCAGTCGAATTGTGTTGCTTGCAAGTGGATTTAGAATAAAATATTGTGAGTTTATCAATCAATTCACTGACAAAGTCGTATAAAAGGAAATTGGTGTTTATTATAAGGCTCGACATATTCAAGCGAGAACAACAACATGTTTGTGCTGTTCACTTCCACTTGAGAAGGCCAACTCATCGACACTTTGCCCCCGATCCGTAAGCTTCATACACTTCGATTCACTAATCCACTCTTGACAAGCACAGACACACACACACAAACACACACATAAATCGCATTATTCTATTATTATTATTTAGCATATAACCAAACAAATCCGCCAATTTCCAATTGACGGATTCGTGTTGGTGTTAAGACCCCCTTGCTTTTGACATGTATAGTAATTGATTTTCGCCCAGAATAAATCAATCGACTATTTATGCTTCTCCCACTTCTCCGAAACAAAAGGCACATAATAAGTCTATTTACATGCATGCTCATATTTACATTTGTCAAGGGATTTCTAGTGAAAATCAATCAGTTCTGTCCCGAGAATCAAATGCAATTTTGCCCCGACAATCCCAGATGTGTCATGTTCAAATGTCAAAACAACTTCCATTCTAGCATAAACATAATCATAATAAGCATCGTTCAATAAATAAACCGACCCACAATAAGCGGATTCAATAAACCGAAAAGCGATTTTCTTCTTGAACAACTCTCACAAATCTATTAAATGCAAATTCTCGCCTCGATTTATGAGAACTCAAATGAAATTCCCATGAACAAACAGCACAAACTTTTGAGCCCAACTGTAAATAGGATTGTTGTTTACTTTAGACGGACAATTGGGTTTGGTAAATATTTTCACAACAATATATTTGAGATCAGTGGTGTGGAAGGATGACATTTTTGAATATAACCAAATGTTTGCCGTTTGAAACTAACCTTCAAAATGAGTGCGAATTTCTATTTGCTCTTTGCTCTTTGCGCGATATTTTACCTTGTTATTTTGTGATCTGTACACATTTGTTCGGATTTAGTTATTCGGCATTTGGAACACTACACTCTGCACTTTACAATCTGCGCTCAGTACTCTGCACTCGGAATTCGGTATTTGGAACACAACACTCTGCACTGTACAATCTACGCTCAGTACTCTGGACTCGGAATTCGGTATTTGGAACACTACACTCTGCACTTTACAATCTACGCTCAGTACTCTGCATTCGGTATTCGGTATTTGGAACATTACACTCTGCACTTTACAATCTACGCTCAGTACTCTGCATTCGGTATTCGGTATTTGGAACATTACACTCTGCACTTTACAATCTACGCTCAGTACTCTGCATTCGGTATTCGGTATTTGGAACATTACACTCTGCACTTTACAATCTACGCTCAGTACTCTGCATTCGGTATTCGGTATTTGGAACACTACACTCTGCACTTAACACACTGCGCTCAGTACTGAGCATTCGGTATTCGTTATTTGGAACACCACACTCTGCACTTTACAATCTACGCTCAGTACTCTGCATTCGGTATTCGGTATTTGGAACATTACACTCTGCACTTTACAATCTACGCTCAGTACTCTGCATTCGGTATTCGGTATTTGGAACATTACACTCTGCACTTTACACTCTGCAATCTATTTGTTTGACATACCTGTGCTTCGTCCTTAGCCTGGAATACGAACAATGTCGGTCTCGAGGTGACCTCATCTCCAGCTTGGTCCTTGTGCAAGTAGAAGAAGAGCGACGATTTGCGCATAAACTTGCCAAAGAGGTGCACTTGTCGAAATCGGTGATTGAGCAGCATTTGACCGTCTGCCTTGTTGAACACTTGGAATGCAATCTCAATGTTCGATCCACTGGCGGGTGGACCACTGGAGAAGACGTTGGTGCTGCGCTGACTGGCCGCCACCTGACACATGTCAAAGTAGACATCCAGTCCGTGGTGCTGTGTAGGACTGGTGATTTGCGAACGAAGACGTTCAAAGTTGTCCCGATTGTGTTCCTTCATGCAGTTTCGTATTTTGATGTGCAACTCATCGCCATCGCACTTGCACTGATACACCAGATCGGTGACGATCCAGTTGAGCATGGGTAGGGTGTGCCGTCGACGCAGTGCCGTACTGCCAATGTATTTGATCTTGTACCGACCAAACAGCTGAATGGTGGACAGATCGGTGCGCGAGCCATGATAGTCCACAGAGGAGGTTGTGGAATTGGGCGATGGTGGTGGTGTGTTCAAGCGAGACGCAAATGAGGGATGATGGTGGTCACGTGATGTGTGATTTGTGATCGACTGACCAATATTCGAGAAGAAACTCGACAGTGTGCTACTGGGCGACTTTTGCCGATAGTTCTCGCCCGACAGGGACCCTGAACTACTGCTCTGACTTAGTTTACTGTTGTTATGAGGATTCATTTTGATAGCGCAATAGGGGCTTTCATATAGAGTGTAACTGACAAAGGAAAGCATTCGATCATTACCGAGTTATTCGAATCGATCGATCGAACGGTGAAAAATAAATCGAACAAACACTTACGTTATTTATGAATAATTCATTTTGCGTAAGCAAAAAAAAAGAAGAAGAAATGAAAGAAGAAGAAGAAGAAGAGATGGTTTGGTCAGGTGAGATGATGTCGCAATAACTGATTCATAAATCGTCGATGTCACGTGATGGCAGCAAAATTGGGCTTGCCCACTACACAAACAAACAAACAAAAAAACAAAAACAAAAACGGATTGGATGTGCACCCACGAGTACAAAAAAAGAAGAAGAGACACAAAAATGATACAAACAAACAACTAAACGAACGTACGAATGCACGAACGGATGAACGAACCAACCGAAAGCCGCGTGATCACAACGTGAATTGCAAGGCAGAATAGGCAAAACAAATACTCTCGGTTTGTGTGTATGTTTTTGTATGTTCTCTGCCCGAGAGTCGCTGATCTAATGCTGCTGCAGGGTTTGGTCGTGTGCCCGCTGCTGCCTCTGGTTAACTAACATTGGCACTGGCCGAGAGTACAGCGCGTTAAGCATCGACCAGGAGAAGAGAGTACAAACTGACGAACGAATACATACAACGACATGACAACGTGTGCTCCCGTTGCTGCTGATGGTGGTGATGTGCCTGTGCAGTTGCCTCGCGCTTTTGGGTTGAGAGACTAAATGAGAGAGAATGTATGTAGAATCGAGATGAGACTCGAAAGATGTAACCACCAAGGCACACAGCCAACTTTAGTCTTCGGGTTGCACAAGGCGAGGCGAACACGAAAGAGAGAACGAACGAGAACTGGAGAATGGAAGAGAGAAGACATGTCCACGCAGAATCTTGCCAACACCAAACAAAGCACAGCTACTGATCCCCCTTTTGATTCTCCTCACTCTAAGGAATATTGGGCGTTCGCAATCATATACAGAAGAGAAACGATCATTCATTTGCAGTTTCGTTTGAGTGGACCACCCTGTGGTGATCATCATCTATTAGGTAAGAATAAAAGTTTCTGCATGTGAAGCAATGCATTTAGGTGCGACTATCGTGGTGGAAACTTTTGTCCGGGCTTAACCGGAGGAAAAAGGAAGAGGAGAATCATTCACTACGTCGGTATTCCGTTGGGTTGCGTTCGATCGCACACGCACAGACACACGCTAACTAAACGAATGCACACAATGGACAGTAAGTGATATAAAGCCCCGCTCGTTACAGAAATAAATTCTCTAATAAGCGTGGCTGGTTACTTTCGAAACTTTTATATTTGGCTAGTAAATCACGACGATGGCTCATCGATTGTACTACATCTTGATTAAAAACTCAATTATTTTTGTATATCTTTTGAATCGGCGACCTTTATTCGTAATCGATTATATCGATCGCTTTAGTCATTCTCTTTGCTTGTTAGTAACTGTATATTGTAACTGTCTTCTAATCACACGGTTGATTTAGTAGAATCTTCCTTTGCACGCCCACCCCAAACCCATCCACACACACAGCTGCAACACTGCAGCAACAAACGTAACTCTCAACCTTGTACAACAAACCAAGAGCAACCAAGTGCAGAGAGAATGACTTGCCAATTGGCATTTGGCAATTTCATTTCGCTGGCAAGTTGGCCCTTTTTGCCGCAATAAACGTTGGCAACAGCCAAGAGCACATTGCAAAATAATAGTAATATTATTAAATCTTTACTGTTACTGACTGACTGTGAGTGAGTGACTTGGTTATTTATAGTAGAACTGAAGGGAGACATACGTCCGATGCGATGCGACACAAACTGACACTAACACTCACTTACGCTCACTGGTTTGCTGTGGTTTTCGATTTCGTTTTCGCTTTCAGCTGGTGGTGTTGAGTGCTGTTGTTGGCTGCTGTCTAACTGACTTTGCTTCACTGGTTCGGTTGGGTAATAGTCACTAGCACTCACTCTCCCTCAAACAGACTTGTTTGGTGTAGTTTCGTAATTAAGTCAGTCAGTCTGCCAGTCTGACAGCTTACCCCGGGATTGAACTCATTAACCCATAAAACTATCGCAATAACAACAACAACAACAACAACAAACCCACTCTGCCGTCTGATTGAGCAATTCATTCTGGTTATTTGTGTGTATTGTATTCAATGCACGCATTAGCTCTCTCACATACACAATGATGATTGACTAATTGACAGTCTGGTCGGGGGTTGGTTGGTTAGTTAGTTTCGGTCTCCACTCTTGTGATCAATCTCCATATGAATGAGAATGTGTCTGTATGTCTGTCTGTCTGTGTGTGTAAATGTGCATGAATCAACTCACAATCGACGTCTGTCCAAATCACATGTGGCGTCGTTGGTGATTGAGCACTCGACATGTCGCCACATACGATCGATCTAATTGAAACACAAACACACAGACACACACACTCTATCGTTATCATGAAATGTGTGCGATTGTGTGTATTATGCCGTCCCGATCAAACACCAGGCAACCTAAACAATAATAATAACTTCCGTTTTGAAGTCGATGTCGACAAACAATGAATTTTAATTATATTTAAGCCTAATTCTCAATTTCAGAACACACACGCCAGATCAACACGAATGAACACTGTGGATTTGATATGCAATCGATCCATTAGTGGACTTTTCCATACTTCCGTGCACACTATCTGCACACATGCACGCGAGAAGCAAAAATAATCAATGTATGGCCAAACTAAAACTGAAGTGTGCCTATCGCTCTACATGCACTGTACATGACAGCACACAAGTGAAAGTGAAGCTCGCTTGCTTAATTACCAAACTCAATGAAAGTGCACACACACACGCACATGCACATACACGCTCATTAATTGACAAGAATACAAGCAGATTATGCATAGACAGAATGTAGTATCCAGTAGTGGGAGTAGAATGTAGTTTACAGAATACTTAGTACAGAATGCCGAGTACTAAATGCCGAGTACAGAATGCAAAGGGCAAAGTTCAGAGTGTAGATTATACAATACTGAAACTGCAGAATTCTGAGTACTGAATGCCGAGTACAGAATGCAAAGGGCAAAGTTCAGAGTGTAGATTATACAATACTGAAACTGCAGAATTCTGAGTACTGAATGCCGAGTACTGAATGCCGAGTACTGAATGCAAAGGGCAAAGTTCAGAGTGTAGATTATACAATACTGAAACTGCAGAATTCTGAGTACTGAATGCCGAGTACTGAATGCCGAGTACAGAATGCAAAGGGCAAAGTTCAGAGTGTAGATTATACAATACTGAAACTGCAGAATTCTGAGTACTGAATGCCGAGTACAGAATGCAAAGGGCAAAGTTCAGAGTGTAGATTATACAATACTGAAACTGCAGAATTCTGAGTACTGAATGCCGAGTACTGAATGCCGAGTACAGAATGCAAAGGGCAAAGTTCAGAGTGTAGATTATACAATACTGAAACTGCAGAAGTTTGAGGTGGAATTTCTCAAAAAGACCACCGACTCGGACAGATTCAATTATGTTCTCACAAGCCTCCCTGTCTGCGAGTTCATTTCTAAGATTGTCGACCAATTTAGAAGTGGTCATGCAAATGGTAAGAAAAATATTACTCAAATTGCATCAAAAAAAAGATGTCTCTTTAAATAATGGCCAATATGAGGATGCACTGGAAGACTATTTGGAGGCTATTCGATTCGCACCTCGAGGTGACCACGAGCAACTTGCACATGCATATGGCTATCGTTCTATTGCTTTCCATCGACTCAAACAGTACGAGAGTGCTCTCAAGGACATCGATGCAATGTTTGATCTTGTCGAAAAACCAGAATATTCATATTTCACTTGCAAATGTGAATGTTTGATTGAGCTTGGCTGAGTGTCTCAAGCTAGACAAGTCATAGAAGACTTGCGAATTCTTTATCCGCATATCGAACAATCGTCTAGTTTTATTTTGGATAAACTTTTGGCAGAGGCTCCATCGACAAACAACAACGAAAGTGCTAATACACAATTGCTCAAGGACCAGTCAGTCAGCTCAGTCATCGAGTTATTGTCGGATAAAGGTCGTTTCCAGCCTCAATCAGACTTCGCCTCACTTAGTTCAAAAGTGAAAGTGGAATATGATAAGAAGAATGGTAAGTTTAGTAGTAATGTTTAGCTTTGTTTAATCTTTTGTATTTGTAGGTCATCATTTGGTCACCACTGAAGACATTAAGTTTGGCGATATTCTTGCAGTGACCAAGCCGTATGCTAGTGTCTTGACCGACAAACAGGAAGGCCACATTTGTCACCACTGTTTGGCTGCTTTGAAACTCCCGGGTCGCATTTCTCGTTTGGTTCCGTTTGAGCAATGTTCCCGAGTACTGTACTGTTCGGAGAAGTGTCGTCTCGATTCCTGGCAATCCTATCACCGCATCGAATGTTCACTACTGCCCTTTTCCACCGAAGGATACTATTTGAATCACTATTTGGCGTTTAGAACTTATATAGTTTCTGGTGGACTTGACTCGATTCGGGACGTAGTGGAAAAGTACAAGAATAGGCTCGAGGAGCAAGTGATCAAGTTTACCGACAATCCCGAGGATTACACAAATGTCTGCCAACTCTCGATTACGACTAAAGCAGATCGAGAGCCAATTTACCGTCGGCATGACATTGAAGACATCGTTGTCTTTGGCTTTTTGGCTAAACTTTCTCGAATTGATGCCACCGGAACTGACTCTGAATTTACCGACGACGACTTCCTCACAACTGAAGTATTGGTACGCCACTTAGTACAGATTCGAGCCAACGGTTGGTTTATATTCAAAGGTGACACTCAATCGTCTACCAACAACTCTCGAACAAGCGAGCATTTCACAGTACTCGATCCTGTGAGCAGTTTGGTCAACTCGTCCTGTCGCCCAAACGTGTCGATCATTAATGTTGACTCTGATTTGATCAACACAAATTCAAATCGATTTGGATCGAACGTTCTAGTCTTATTTGATCAACAACCAATTGCGGCTAATTCAGTGCTGTCCGCGATGCCATGGAAGAAAAGTGAAGAAGTGTGGTGTCAGTGCCATGAATGTGAGCGAGAACGTTACGACAGCACTTATGTCACCGATTACCCAGTCTTCTATTCGATTGTTTGTCGGTCAATTTCGAATAACCCCAATGACAACTGTGATGGTCTTTAGCGAAAATTATCACCAAAAGAAATAACAGCAGCGGGCAAGCAATTTGAGTGCACCAAATGTCCTAAAGGTGTCACTCAAATTGTTTATCGAAAAGTATTCGACAAGATGGAAGAAAGCAAATTGAAAGTTGTTGGGCTGCTAGAGGAAATTGAGAAAAGTTTTAATGATAACGATTATGTGATTAAGGATGATACGAAGTTTAAGATGTGTCATATCTTTTATGTACTTGGCAGTGAAATGTCTACATTGTTTCGGCTTTACAATGGCTCACAACTGTCAAAGAACTACAATCGTCTCTCGTATCTTTCTCTTAGTGTCGGCTTCAAGCATAACCAATTCAAGTTAGATTTTTTTTCAGATAGCTAGGAATTGTGTGGAAGAGTCTCGCAATGCGCTGGTACTGAATGCCAAGAACTGAATGCCGAGTACTGAATTCCGAGTACCGAATGCCGAGTACAAACTACAGAGTAAAGAATGCAAAGGGCAAAGTTCAGAGTGCGGATCACCGAAGGCTGACTACAGAATATTGAGTACATTACTAGTGAATTTACATTTTGAACTTTTCTCACTTTAAGTGCCACATTCCAAGAATAATTTATTTGACAATGATGACAATATGTGTGCGTGTGGGTATTGGTTCAATTGCTCCGAAAAAAGAACAAATAGAGCCCAAAACAGGCAGTACGTTTGAATTGTCAATTTAGCTGCACTAATGTTCTCCCTTTTTACTTTCTTTCTTTTCCCGTTCGAATAAACAATAAAATGTGTATTGTCTATGAACCTTTGCCATTTATGTGATCCTAATAATACTGTCACTGCATTCCATAATAATAATAATAATAATGCAAAGTACATACAACAATTGTTGTCTTATTGTTTTTCGGTTTATGTGTGCCCATTAATATTCTGCATTAGCAGGGGGAAGTGAATTAGCATTTAAGTGACTGACTTTGTGCCCCTTTTAATGTGAAAGTCTGTGGTCATTGTGAATGTCACCACCATCAATTGAGCACTAATTTAGTGTGTGCACTGTCTGTACAACTACTTTGCCTACTAATTCCCATCTGCACCCTAATATACATTCAAATGCACCGTCGTGCATCACTGCCTTAATGGTTCTCGCGTCAACATCAGGGTAGACAATTTAGTTACGCAGGATGTGTTTTATCCCTTTGTTGTGTTTCTTTATTCGTCTCTCTCTCTCTCTCTCTCTCTCTCTCTCTCTCTCTCTCTCTCTGTGTGTGTGCTCTTTTGTCTCAAAGTAATGTACTTTTGTTTTTGTTGTTTGTTTTCCAGAAGAATCCGGACCAATCCAGAATTATTCTTCCAGGAACGGTAGCTCTCAGAAGAAGACGATGTGACGGTAACATTGAACAAAAAAATGATAAAACGAAGTGCCTTCTCCGGAATTCGATTAGTTGGTACGTTCGTTTGGTCGTCGATGTCTTACTTCGTCCCGAACCAACAAAAAAGAACTTATTGCCACTTTATATGCAGATAAGTGCACTCAAGTGCACAATATGGAATAGAATGTATACGCACACTTTGTAGCATCATCGAAAACAAAAAAATGAAAGTAAAACTAATAAACGCTAATGGAAATAACATTGAAACAACAAAACAAAAAGCAACCGTGGTATTGGGTGGTAAGATACAAAATGTCTTTACACATAAGAGATATTTTCATTTTATGCAATATTATGTAAATGATATTGAAAATAAGTTTTATTTACATTAAAATTCGTTTTAAAATTACTTAATATCTTGTTTGTCATGTTCTCTGAGTTTGAGTGTTGCCCTATCACTTTCTAAATTAAGCTTCCAAGTTGCGTTATAAAACAATCGAGAACCATTTTATTTGCTTTAAATTGCAAATTCTCGGCTCTTCAAATATTCTTTTTATTTGTTTAATTATTTATGCTGCTTGCTTGTTTGTTTGTGCGCTTATTTTGTTGAATAATCATTATTCAACAATGTTACAAGTCCGGGGTGTTTGACATTGAAAATAGCAAAACAAAAACAGAATGTGAAGGACCTTTGGGATTGACGGTCGAGAAGAAGAAGAGAGAGAGAGAGAGAGAGAGAGAGAGAGAGAGAGAGAGAGAGAGAGAGAGAGAGAGAGAGAGAAGTCAAATGCAAATAGGCTTGTTCAAATATTGACATTAGCAATTGACAAACAATTCGGACACAGCTCATGAATATTTAAAACCGAATGCACTTTCAACACTGTCAACATGAAATTGCTTTTAATTGAAATGTTCCCAAATTAATTATTTACTAATTACAAATTACCATAGGCGAAAACAACCTTCTTTGACTAACCAAATGTGAATAGAATTGAATCTACACTTCACAAATTGTGAAAACTTCCATCCGCAAACACAAGGAGGCGCTAGTGCTCTAGTAATAAATATATTCTTCGTTTGAAATAATACAGAAAACTTGTAATATGTAAGCAAAAAGTGGGCTACGAACCGTGACTTTAGTTTGCACTGCGAGTCACGTGATATAATATTCACCCATAATAAAGCGAATCACACATCGGGAAATCACGATCAAACCCGTAACCTCAACATATGCACAGGCAAAATGTGCTTTATTATTAGATTGATCGACGATCACTTTTATGGTAAAATAATCAAAAAATCTGTCGATATATTCAAATTGGAACAGGAACTAATCAACATTTTTTGCCTTTTGATATTTTAATGAACAAAAAAATAACTTAATACAAATAAATCGTGTCGAATTGCACACACTCAAGTACACACACACACACACACTGCAAACTAAACTAAACTCATTAAGCTTCCTTAATTATCCAATTTAGTTCTCAATTTGATTGCGCCAAAGATGAAGCAGAAAAAGTGAGTGATTGATTGCTTTCTAATTTGAGTTTATAAATCAAGACTTGTGGATGAGCCTTTAAAATAACATGTCGAATTTTAGTTTTCGTGTTTTTCCGACATTGGACATGGTGAATTACTCGGATTCGACTTCTTCTGGGTACCAATTTAGTATTTTGGAAAAAAAACACGATTCTTCTTGGTGAGCGATTGTCATTCTGTTGCATTCTATTCTAGAATTCAATTAGTATATTCCTTCATTAATTACCGGATTTACGGTAATACACAAAAACGTGCATCAAATGTAACGAATCTTATCTCGATCTTCTTCTTCTTTATCCGTCATCATCATTTTTCATCATCTTTTTCAATCGCATCTTTTTCTAGTATTGAACAAACATACAGACAGACATATACATCGAGCGAAACTAATTGTCGATGCATATTTATTCGTGTGATGGCGGTTTGTTTGATTAATTCAGTCGGCACGTGTGTGTCGTGTCGCATCGAACATATCGATACGGATGCGTGTGTACATATAAGAGCGAGTGAGTGAGCCCTCCCGCCAACTCATCAATGAAGATTTTGATTTTACATTTCGATTGAATAATCGATAATGTTGTACGTATTAAATGTTATGTTATTAATTCAAACATTTTCTCGATTGTACCGTGAAGTATGCGTGTGTGTGTGTGTGTGTGTGTGTGTGTGTGTGTGTGTGTGTGTGTGTGTGTGTGTGTGTGTGTGTGTGTGTGTGTGTGTGTGTGTGTGTGTGTGTGTAGAAAAAGAAGCGAAATCTCACGTGGGCTCGATTAAAAAAGAAGAAAAAATTTCGCATGCAAATCTTTCAGATACTTAAATGGCCCAACACGACACATTACTGATTATCATAATAATAATAATCGAAAAATGGCTAATACCAAATAGAAAGTGACAATCAAGACACACACGTTATATATATTTTGAATGGACTTTATTTATTTATTTGTATATGTAATGTATGCATTGAGAAAGTAAGGAGATAACAAATCGAATACATATATTGATTGATTGATTGAGTGTGAGAGAGTGAGTGAGTGTGTGTTGCGTTTATGGTTACATGTTTCGGACTGTGTGTGTTGTGCTGTGCTGTAGAATAGGAGACAAAAGTGTAGTTGATTATACAAAAAGGTAGTGTGTGTGAGTGTGTTGGTTGTGGTGTGCTTTGAGATTGATTGAGGAGAACGAACGAATTGAGTGAGAGAAGGGGAGAGTGAGAGAGAGAGGTGATCGTCTGATCGTGAGTGATTATCGAACAGAGGAGGTTTGACGAGTGAGGAAAAGTGATTATGTAATGTGTCTGTGTGTTTTGGTGTTGTGTGTCTAAAAGAAGTCCAAGATTCCAGGTAGAGTTGAGAAAGTGTTGTTTGTTTAGTGCAAGTTATTATTATTTCTCATATTCCGTGCGAGTGTGAGTATAAGTTTACCTGTGAGATGCTACACTCTGCACACGTCGTAGAATGACAGGCAGTTGATGATGATCAGCTGGTGGTGGCAATTGCCGACTTGCATGCGGCAGTGTGTGTCCGACAAGTGTCGAATCGAAATTAATTGGTTAGAATGGCTATTTATGTACTCTAACGCAAGATTGAGATTGATCGAGAGTTGAAAGGATTGAGTGGATTGAGTGGATTGTGTGTGCGTTTGTGTGCTTTGGCAATCGAATCCAGTGGCTTAGTGTGGCTTGCTGTGTGAGTGAGTTGTGTATGTGAATCGAATCGATGTATTAATTAATTCCACCGTGAACGAGAGTTACTGAACAGTGTCAGTCAGTGGTAGAGTGTGTGTGTGTGTGTGTGTTTAGTATTTAGTGCCCGATCGAAGTGGCAATCGTTGCTGTTGAATGCGTTCGTATGGCGAGGAAGATGATCCGCCACCGAGCGAAGACGATGAAGAAGAGGACGACTGTGCGGACGAAGAGTACGAACCGGCAGACTGAGAGGACGATGCCTGACTTGTGTAGCGAAGTTGTTGCTCACGAACTCGGGCCGGGGTGGCTTCCGCGGACAGTGTCACGGAGGCTGGCGACTGCACCTCACCGGTCACTGGGGATGGCTCAACCAGACCGGGCTCGTTAGTTCGGATGGATGCTGTGGGGGATGGGAGACAAGGAGACAAGGTGAGAAATGCAAGAGAAAATGGTTGGGGCAGGTGTGGGGCAAAAGGGGAAAGTGAGATTGAGGGGAACGAAAGTGTTAAACGAGAGTGACCATTCAATTAGACGCGATAATTAGTGACACTGAAGACAGGAAGACGTACACTAATGAGACACACACACACAGGCACTAGTTTATGTTACTAATATTCTGATTATTCCAATTTACGGATGAACGACAACAAGGAACTTGCAGCTAAACGCAAACTGAGCTATGGGAAAATCGTTCAACAATAATAACAATCACTACTTAGCTATTAACAACAAAGAGTCCATCTTTTGTACCTTGAAGGCTTAAAATGAATGAATATATCAATTTGAGATCGCACACAAAATGACGAATTGTTCCTAATCCTCATTTTATGATAAACGCGCAAGTGAGAGAGAGAGAGAGGAATCGTTGAGTAACGCCGACAAATCGCCTCAAAACCACTAATTTACATGTCAATTGAAGGTATTTTTTAAACATAGGGAAGGGCGCGATTGCACACAAACAGGTGTTGTGAAATATGAAATATGAATTTCAATAAATAATCATATAAAAGCTAAGTGATATTAATGAGCGAAATTGAGGTGCGCTATTTCGCATATTTCCTCTTTCTATTCATGTAACGAAATTGTTTCTATTCTCATGTTAATCTCTTTGTCTCCCTTAACTATCACTAATAACCCTTAAGACACTTAAGATCAAAGACGACAAACCGCGTTCAGCAGAAACAAAAAGCAAACAATAAAGCAAACATTACCTCTGAATCCGTTCTCATCGGCAACATAATCCACAATTCGGTAGAGTCCATTGGCGTCGGTGTAGCCATACGAACCGCGCACTGCTCCAGTGTCGTCAGAGTCCTCTCGTCGGAATTGGTTGTTTCCGTACTCGTCCTTAACGTCATAGTTGAAGTTGTATGGTTCCGGTCGGCCAACCTAAAATTAGCGAAAAGAGAAAAGAGAGAAAACACAAATTAGATAACTGTGCATACACAAACAACACAACACTAATTTGTAATTCAATTCTTGTGTTGTGTTACTATTCTTGAATGAATTTACATCAATTCTAGAATATATTAATAGAATTGTTCAATCTAGATTAGGAATAACACACACAAGTGAATGTGTGTGTAGGTGGGACTGTTCATAAACAACAGGAAGATCTAATCTAATTTGTAATATCAAGTGAAGTATATCACGAGTTATTACATTATGTTTGTAATATGAAATAATAGAAACTAATGTTCGATTGACTTGTGATGGATAATTTCGAGCAGGAGGTTCAAGTCCAGTTCGAAATTATCCAATGTGTGTCAATTATACTAAGCTAAGTTTGTGTGATCACGTGAGTGGTGCACTTACGACATCGTGTTGAATCTGTGGCACAATAGACTGCTGCTCGTAGGTCTGTTGTTCGAATCGTTGTGGCTCGTATGACTTGGTGGGTGCTGGTGCGGCGAGACGAGCTCGAGATGGCGATGGTGGAGTGTAGGTCTTGAGTCGGGCTGGCGATGGTGGTGGGGGTGACTTGACCGAGCGGGTGTACAGGGAACGGGCACGGGTGCTCGAGCCGAAGCCATCGTCAGACTCGACCTCACCCTCCTCGTTGTAGTAGTACGCACTCGACAGTGAGGCGACCGAGAAGAAGATCAGACCAAAAGCTAACACTTTCATGGTTGGTTGGTGTGTGGTGAGTTAGTAGTTGAAGAAAATACAACGACGACGACAAAGTCGAAATCAAACTGAAGAATATATACGAACAAACTCAACAGAACTCAAATAATCCCAAGTCAGTGAGTGTGGAGTGAACAGTGAAGTGTGTCCGAAGTCAACTGAAGACAGGCCGATGAGTGACTGTGCTCGAGTTCGGCTCGGTCCAGGCCTTTTATAGGCGATCGCGAGTGCGATCGAGCCAACGAAAGGATAATGGAAAGTGGGGGAAAGTAATGCCAAGGGATTGAGCAAAGAAAGGAAAGCGAAACGAACGAAGAAGACAAAAAGGGCGCACAACGAAGAAGATCACTTGTTGGGAAGACCATCGAAAAGGTAAGCCAAAGAGGAGAGAGAGAGAGAGAGAGAGAGAGAGAGAGAGAGAGAGAGCACTCGCTCACCGCAACCATCTCATCTCCATCACTAACGCATCGCGACTCTGCCTTTCACTGTATTCGACTCTCACTTTGCACAGTCTTCTCAGTGGGCATTTTCACTTTCACTTTCCGATGGTGCACAGTGAACAATGGCACACACAGACACACAAGACAGCCACTTAACTGAGTGAGTGAGTCAGTCTGTTGGAGTTATCCTTGCCGGTCAGTCAGTCAGTCGCTCACTCAGTCTACTGTGAAAGAAGATTGAGCTAATTTTACAAAAGTAGCTTAAATGACGTTCAGTGGTTAAATGGCTAAAAGTGCATTAGTGCAGCCAACTGTGTTCGATATCGGTGTTTTGATTATTAGAGGATCGTTTAGTCAGATATACAAAATTATTGGATTATTGAAGTTAAAAATGATATGATATGTCAAGCAGATAGTTTGTGGTTTGTAACTTTTCTTGTAAACTTTGCAAATTCACAATAAAGATATGATATGTCAAGCAGATTGTGTGCGTTTTTCGCGAATTCCATATACCCATAAAGCAAGAGCGTCCATACAACCTACAACCGCAGCCTTTGCACAACCGCATGTTCACCCGGCCGTCGATTGCCTGAGCGTTCTGCATACGTATGCATGTACGTATGTATTCAGCTTATAGCTGCCACGAACGCACTCCATTGCAGGTCACTTATAAGTGGTTCTATGGTTAGTGATTGTGCCTTCCTAGAGGATGGCCCAAGATCGAACCACAGGAAGCACCGATAAGCGACCTTTTTATTTTTTAAATTCCATAAATTAATATTTTAATCTCTAATCAGTCTTATCATATTTAAGGAATATGAAAATTTACTCAATATTATTAAGATCATTTAAAATAAATAAAAATGTCCCAAATCGCCCCTTCACAATACAACAGTATAATATTCAGTAGTTAAAAGATTTGAATTGAGATAAGATAACAAAACGTCAACTAATTTGCCTAAAATTACTGAGCTTATTAAGTGATCGATCAGTAAAATATACATAATTATTGGATTACTGGATCTATTTGTTTTCGTAATTCGAAAGTTAAAAATGAGATGATATGTAATGTATGATATGTCAAGCAGAATGTGTGCGTTATTCGTGATTTGCCAGTAGACATATAACTTATAGCTACAACGAACAAACTACATTTCTATAAAACTTTGAACGGTTTGGTGGCTAGTGATTGCGCCTTTCAACCGGATGGCCCAAGCTCGAACCCATTGAATTGTACAGAGTTTTATTTTTTATTTTTTAAATTCCATAAATCAATATTTTAATCTCTAATCAGTCTGATCATATTTAAGGAATATGAAAATTAACTCAATATTATTAAGATTATTTTTAAAAATAAATAAAAATGTCCCAAATCGCCCCTTCACAATACAACAGTATAATATTCAGTAGTTAAAAGATTTGAATTGAGATAAGATAACGAAACGTCAACTAATTTGCCTAATAAGTTGCACCCCAAAATATAAAGAGCCTTTGTATTGTATGGGAAAGAGGCTTGTGTAACGAAACTAAATTTAGATAACAATAATAATAATCGCGCGACTGTCCACAAATGTAGTGATTATCAGATCAACTTATATATGATCAAATCACTGGTTTAGTTCGCTTAATTCGCATCAGATTTATTTTTAAGTCTTTTCTTGAATGCGAATCTCAACGTTTCAACGTTTAGTATACGGACACAGACAATAAGTCTTCAGAAGCTTCGATCTAGGAAATGATTATTATTACAAGTGAAAAGTGATTCACTTCTGTGCCTATGATCTACTCTTCACACACAGACACAGATCCTGTTTCACCCAAGCTCACTCGCTCACTTGTTTGCTTGTTTGTTTGTTTGTTGGATAACTTCTGGTTTAGTGGTCAATGGCTGTGTGTGTGTGCTCGAAACGTGATCTCAAAATGTGATGTACACACATTCAACATTGTGGCAGATGGCCAAAAATGTGTGCGTTTATCACAAACAAAATGTTCATCGTTCGTTATTGATCGTCCAACCGGACGGAGTTATTGGAGAATGTATCACCTATCTCTCCCACCTATGATGATGCCACTGTGATGATGATGCACACAACCACCACCTCGACCACCATCATGCAGCATGATCGTTAGCATCGGGAGACGGTCAGTGTGCACACTTTAGACTTTTAGTATTACTGACTGACTAGTAGTCGAGCTTGTTGTTATGTTGTGCTGTCTGTCTGTGCTGTGATGCGCTTTTGTCCATTCACTGGCCACTGCACTTGTTGTTGTTTATTGGCTTGACTTCTTCTTGAAGTTGAGTATTTGACTCGTTTGTTGCGTTTAGCAAACGTTTCGCCAAAACGTTTGTGTGTCTGTGTGTCCATTAATGGTGGAGGCAATAGAAAGCCAAAAGCCAACAACACAGTGTGTCCACTTTTCTCGGCCACTCACGCACACTGTGATTTATATTAAAAGTATGTACACACTCACTAGTATATATAAGTTCATTGTTAATAGTGATCAATTAGCTAATTAATTAGCCTACCAATTGATGAGTGCCTGCTACTATTACTTAATATGCTGTGTCCATTATGATTTTCAGCAGGACCTCTCTCCACGGGAAATGATGAGTTGTAGTATGCTCAGTGCTACTTTGATGATGGTAATGGCCGACATACAGAATTTATATATTGTACATGATGATGGTCACTAACGCTTATGACGAACACGGGTGCAGCAATGCAATAAATTACTCGCAAGTTGACTCAATTGCAGTAATTAATTCACATTACCCCGGTGAGGATCGTTATCGTCTTCGTCATCATCGTCCAGTAGAAGTTGTAGTAGGATTATGCCAACCAACATATGTATAGAATGAGATGACACGATGGATGCGAATACAAACACAATGCCCAACACTCGAGACATATAATGAACACAGCAAGAGATGTCATTGCAGTGTTTCGTTTTGAAACAAAGTCTGCCGCGCAAACCATAAATCACGTGACTCACCCAGGTACGAGATAAAGCACACGTTCGGATGAGTTGCCAGAATAGCCTAACCGGCTCGCTAAATTAAATTCGTCAATAAAACTTATAATAAATAATAATACTTTCAAGATCAATCAAAACTCACCTTGTGTGTGCATGTATCATCATTACCCATAAAGTCATGCCCATTCTTGTCACCTCATTTACACGACATTGTGTGTCTCAAATAGTAGTCATCATAGTCATCATCCGCATCATTAAAATATCGAATTACCTTGTAAAATAATATCACTAAAACTTTAAGTGAGAATGAATCAATATTGCCTTTTTAAAGTTTTGTTTCCATTTACACCAAAATTGTTCTTCATGTCCATCATCATCATCATCCATTACTTTGTCACATCATCCAACTCATATTCCTTCAACTCAAATTGTGTCTTCAACATTTCAATATCACACACACAAATTCCAAATGCGATTTACTTTACTTTCTAATACTAAATAAAGCAATAATGCAAAGGTATTATAAATGCAAAGTGCAATGGCATGCCTCCGCATGCTTTTGCCAAACACTTAAATCAAAAAGATTCCTTTACTTACTCATTACCATCACCATTCCATTGTATTCAGAATGAGTTCGAGTGAAGAGAAACTTTTTACTATGACCGACATTTTATACACAAACTAGGTGTTAATTGTCGTTTGTTTGTAAATGTGTATGTATGTGCATATTCGTTCTTTAAAAAGTACAATTTCTAAATTCCAAGGGATGAAATAGTATACAATTACAATGTTCGTATAATAAACGAATGTGTAGAAGGCAAATGAGCGGTGTGCGAGGAGACACACAAAACGAGAGAGGCACACACACACTCACTCCTAATAAGTCGATTCATATTCATAGTGAGACAACACATTGTGACTCAGACTCATTGCATTCGGAAGCAAATCAATTAGGGGACAGTAATGGAAAGTAGTTGAACGAACGCGGACACTAACAGAAGAAAGAAGTACGACGAAAGAAGAAGAAGATGAACGAGAGATGAGACACTGATTGAAGAAGAGCAACACAAAGCGAAAACGAAACAATCGGGTCATCAAGGTCGGCCCGAAATGGCCGAAAGTAACGAGTGTGCAGTGTCCATTATGTGGACACAAACACAGGCACACACACACGGGTGCATTTAGTTATTCATTTGGAGTACACAACACAAAACGATAACAATGGAGACCACAGATAGATATGACAGATATGATCCCGATCTCTGTAATATAATCGATCATCTATAAGCGTGAACCACCCAATCGTTGAACACAGACTCAACACAGCACACAACAAGTTGTATGTAAATATAGCCAAATAGTTTCAATCATAAATAATAAAGTCGATGACTAATGAGCATAATTATTATCGTTTGTTTGGGGCTCGTTTCGGAGCAAAGACAAATCGTTATGATCGTGATGATTATTCACTTTCACTGCGAGTGATTTGTTTCATGTGCGATTCTCATAAGTCTTATATAACGTATATAACTTGTAATAGTAGTTTGTTGTACAACAAACTTTGTATCTACTTTATTAATATATGTCTTGAAATATAAGTAGCAGAAAATGAAAATGAATATATTACCATGTCCATGCTTATAATGCAAAGCAGCAGCAGCTCTCATGTTAATGTTCGTGTGCGTTAATCTAATTAACCAAATGATGAATATTGTGCGCTAATGAAGTATTTCAATATTTATGAGTACTTAACCCTTTCATGTCTCATCATTGATCAGCGCTGATCTTACTTGATGATGGATTGATTGATAAGTTTTGAAAGTTCTGTGGAGAATTCCAATCTTTTTTTATAATTTTAAATGAGCGAACAAATGAGCGAAACAAATGAATGAGCAAATAAATGAATGAGCGAATCCAGTGAGAAAGTGCTTCCGTTCACCCTAAATTATGTACGTTTCCTCAATTAAGTAGTTCATCCCAATTGGCAATTTGTTGTTTTGCGTGTTATGACTAACTCACGAAACGCGAGCCTCACAATGTGAACCTCTTGACTTTTTGCGCTTTTCGCCTTGGCAATGCACAAAACTAAAGGTTAAGTGTGTGAATATGTCTGTAAGTGAACATCCATCCGGACACATGTTTCGCTTTAGGACTTTATATTACAAGTCGCATTCGAATGGTCATTTCACCTCTACACGTAAACGTATTACTGCTGCTTCTATTTCTAAATTAGACATTTCGTTTTTCCTGAGCAAAAACAGTGAGAACAGTGAAGAAAAAGAAAGATGCGAGTCCTTGAATTTACATTTCGAATGATGATTCAAGTGGAGTAGAGTGATGCGTGGGTGAACAGATTTAAGTGGTGGTGGTGGTGGTCGTGAGATGATCGTGGTTGACGATCAAGGGTGGGCGTGGTTGGACAAATTCGAATCGAACTTGTGAATATATGTTTGTGATAGTTGACACAATCGAATCGATATTGGTACTGTTACTAACGAACACGAATACGTACTAAACTAATGTACTAAACAGAGCGAAGGGTGAGTAGAAGTAAAGAACAAACAAAATTATGTCGATTTATGGACATCAAATCAGGT
Organism: Rhizoglyphus robini; assembly: GCA_023373905.1. Lineage (NCBI taxonomy): Eukaryota > Metazoa > Arthropoda > Arachnida > Sarcoptiformes > Acaridae > Rhizoglyphus > Rhizoglyphus robini. Next base: position 909,336 of record JAKIJQ010000017.1, on the reverse strand, counting down.
ATTGGTAGAGGCAAGGGTGTTGCAGTGTTGGCGATAATGATGCATCGATGCAATATGTTAATTACTAGATTACTTTACTTTCTACTTACTTTGTGTGTGTGTGTGCTAAAAAGAAGTTAAAATGGAGTATTTGTCGATTCATATTTGCTGTTGTTCTTGGTTACATTTACACTTTAAAAATTCAAGGATGCTAACTTTTTTGTTTGATTTTTTGTATTATTTGAATAATTTAGATTAAAAGAAACTGACGAATTTCGTAAACAAACTTCAATTCCCATCCCAAGTTCAATGTCAAATAACAACTTCACTTAAAAGTGTGTGTCTGTGTTGTTGAATTATACAAGTTGACGGAAATACGAATTAGTTGGCTTTTTCAAACGTTTAAAATCGTAAAATTTTAAGACTTTAAGTGAATACGATAATAAAAAGATTATACGATCAACGAAACTGAAGACGAGGATTAATCGATGCAATTCGATGTCGATTTCGAATTGCGCACCACAACGTTCAACGTTCAATGTCAATCGTAATTCGTAGTAATGTAATGTCTTGATTAGTTGGTGCTCATTGTTGTGTTGTGTTCAATCTGAATAGTAATTGAGCATCGTCAACTTGACGATCCTTACTCGATACACTCATTTATCTGTTCTCAGTATCTAAATTGGTCTATTCAATTAGATAATACGTAATGGTCATCAGCATCATGATTGAGCCCGATCTTATCTCATCATCACCAGTAATTAGATTTCTCAATTTCGCTAGTTCAACTTAATTACAGGACGATTATTATTTTGCGCTATCGAGTGAACAACAAGTAAGCTTCTATTTATGTTTTGTTTGTCTGTGTTTGTTCGAGTTTGAGTCTAGTCTTGGACACGATAACATACAAGGTCTATTTGATCGAATCGAATTTCGCCATTCAGTTTGTCTGTTTGTCTGTGTGTATTTGCCATATTGACCACCATCATCACCACCACCACCAACACCGACAATTAGTGGTCTGCATTGTCATTACCACACAGACACGCCAACACATATACAGAGACAATGAATGGACCATAAGGCAGCTAAAGACCTCGATCGAGTAGATTTCGATGTAACACAGAGCCGAGCTCAGAGACAGCTCAAGAGAACGAACGAACGAATGAAGACGTCAATATCCAAACACACAAACAGATATATTGGACGATTGTGTGCGTTGAGTGAGTGTCAATTGGCGGAGGAACCATCAATTAGTGGTCCGTTTTAGTGGTGGTGGTGATGGTGATGGTGGTCAGTGATGGGCCAATTGCGCCAACACACCAGCGCACACATATGCAAATGTCAGTCGAGCGAGTGAGTGAGTCATTGATTCATTGATTCGCCCAAGTACTGATCGAACAGTCGTTAGCAGTCGATTACCACTGACTTTCAGACATTGTGAGTGAGTGTCACTTCCAAATGAGTCTCTCGTGTTGTGGTCATTTCCTGAGACATTGCCTCACTCACACACAATCACAGGTGTGCACAATAGACACACACAGATTCACGTTCTCCCTCTCTACTCAGTCTCATCCCCAAGAATCGATTACTACTGGACTATGAGTTGAACTTCACTCGAAAGAAAGTAAAAGTAAAAGAAGATGAAGTTGAAGTCGGACTCGACCTCTCATTTGGCGAAACACACGAAATGACCGCGGCGGCACATGAACATGAAGGTGCAAGGTTGACTGACTAAGTTAACTAACTAACTAACTGCACTTGCAACTACTACAATGAATGTATCAGGTGATGCATCTTCGGATGCAACAACAAAGAGATAATTACCAATACTTGCAATACTCAACACCTACAGGTTATAACGATTAGTACTGTTGTGTACTGTTGTACTGTTGTGTTGATTGAACATTATTATGTAATCAAACAAATGAATACACAATCGAATCAATCAATAAACATACACAGTATACGTCATATTTGAATGACTAATTTGATTTAGATTTGGGCTAATTTTGTGTCTGGATTTAATTTTGACTGATTAAACTTGAAACATTCTTCTTCATCTTCATCTTGAAACAATCAGATTACACCGAGACAGATTGACCTTTCTTTGTTTATTCACATTCGAGACAGTGCATATCGAAACAAATTTGCGAACTTATGAGTGCAACACCCAAAAAGTCTGTGTTTTACTAAGGTCAACTTATCAGTTTTCTCAAGTAGAAAAGTAAAGAAATAGAAAATTTGTGAATTTGATTGTTTAGTCAAATTGGAACCGGCCGGTTTCATCTGTCAATAACTACTAAACTGTTCATGTATGTACATATATGATGAAAATGATAGGAAGCATGTCAGTTGTTGGGCATTGTGCCCCCTACGCGTGTTCACGTGTGCTAAGAACACATGTTATATCACATTGAAAATGAAATCACTTGACACACACAATCTACTTGTCTCATCTCATCTGAGAATGAGAAGATGACAGGCTCGAGGCAGTAGCGAAGTGAACAGTAATCCAATGATTATCAACAGTGAACAGTAAAGTGAGAACAAGGCAAAAGTGGTCAATTAGTGGCTTGTGGTCTGTCTACTGGTGGCCATAGTCAATCATCGGTTTAGGCGCTCTCGATCGTCATGTCACTTTTCATCGTTCAGTAGGTGCACAAATATGCAGATGCACACACACACACACACACATCGATTGTCTCCCTCTCGCGCCAACACAGTCTAATTGATCTACTCAATCCAATTTTCAACTTTCACTCTTCTTCTTTATCTTTTCGTCATCGTGTGCACATGTCCATCACTTTCATAAAAAGAAGAAGAACAAGGAGAAAAGACGAAAACATCGATCGATTATGTCCGATCACTTTTATTATCACTTTGTTCTTCACCTTTTCCGTACATGGACAATTCAACACGTCATTTATGACGATCACGCACTCTAATCATTCAGGTAGCATCAGATCCATCAGAATACAAAGGTATTTCTGTTTAAGAGCAAAATTCAATCATTGAACTTCATCGAAACAGGAACTTCTTTTATTACGTATTAAAAAATAAAATCAAAATCAAAATCAAAATAGAAAGAGAAATTCAAGTAGCGATGGTCTGAAGGATAATTAGCCAAATTAGTCAAATGGTTTCGGTTCATTGGATGATTTAAATGTAACATTCACATCAGTGTACCAACAATTACAATTCAATAGATGAATTAACATTGAACTTGTATTGATGTTGTGATTTGTATCGCCAGTGGGGCTACTCTTGTCAATACTCATTCGTGTAATGCATCAATTGTTCGAATTGAACAGAGAACGCACATGAATGAATCATAACAATCGTGTATTGCACTACTGTTGGCCATCATCATTATGATCGGTTTGGCCCACTACTACTTCACTTTGCCTTAAATAGGTTCGTTTAATCATTTAATCATTCAAGTCATTCGATCTTGATCGTTTAGTTTAAAAGTTTTTTGTACTTTGGTGGTCTGAAAGTGTAAAAGTGAAAACGAATAACATGATAAGATAATGCAAAAGAACATACAACACACACGGCAAAGATGCTTTTGAGGGCCACACACAGCAGAACGGACTCAGACAGAAGGCAATTAAAATGCAATTGACTTTGCCCAAATTAACAATCGAGTAGGCGAGTAGTGAGAAGGTGCCCTGTGTGAGCGACTTTGCACTATCCGAAGATCGCGTCCATATGATTCGCTTTCGTATTGCCACCACGAGATGATATACGATGAGACGATGCACTAATGACCATTCAGCGCTACTGTTCTGTTCTTGCTTGCTCATACATGAAATGGCATTCAAATTGGAGGACTCAACCGAACACTGAACACATATATAACCGAGCTCAATCGGTGGATGGTGTAATGGTCACTATATTCGTCACCATCATGCACAGACACACACACAAATTCCGAGACAATCGAGTTAGTCTGTGTGTGCACCGGCAGAACAAAAAAAAGTTAATCTAAATGCAAAGTTACGCATCAATTATAATGTCCAAGCAACGGGGTAAACAGTAGTGCAATGGAATTGAATTGATGTATTATACAACAGACAAGGATGGAATATGCAAAATAGATTAGTGCTGCTGCAATTCAATTTGTGAGAATCCTTGGACTATTGTGGTGATGGTGATGGTGGTGGTGGTGGGCTATTCATAGACGAATACAACATGTGATGCTTGATGATGACTTCATCAGGCATATTCGTCTAATATATTATACTATTCAACCGGCCTTTTCGAGGCTATTTCTGAGTGACCACTTGAGATGCTAATGACCAGTGGTAACACTAGTAGTGACCGATCAAGACGAGGGACTACTTCTACTACTTGTGTTACGTTAGCATTTGTACACAGACTAATGGAATATGAGTAAGGCCAATTGAGGCATCGAGGCATGTTTTGTTCTTCTTCTTTTTCTTTGATTTCTTATGTCGTTTGTGTTCAGTGCACCGCACCATCACCGCCATCATCATCATCATCATCAGCATTATTATTTCACATCTGCATATACTTTCTCATATTATGCTTGTACACAGTAAAGTGATCAATTGATTGATGCGTTCACTTACTCACACGGACATTTACATTCATGCACAGTAGCACAACAGCAACAGCACCACCAACAGCAGTAGCACCAAAACCGACGCTAAACACTCTTGACACAGCATTCATCTGCCAAAACATCTTCTCCTACTTTCAATCAATGACTCCATGTGTGATCAGTCATTATCGATGCCAATTTGTCGTCGTTGTCGTCTTCTTGGCACACACACAACTAAATTCCTTTCCCCGCACTTGTTTGATTTGTCTTTTCTTCCCAAAGCGAGACAGGGATTACCAATCGAAGATTTATTTGAGTATTGAGGCAGTACACACAAAACAATTATAACTTACAACTTAATACAACACTTTTGAAGTGGATTTAAGCTCTAGAATGATGACATTTCTCATGACTCTTCCGAAGGAGTCATTATACGTACGAGTCATTATATTACGTACGTAAATTAAGAACTTTTGAATGCTGCATTATTTTCACAAAACTGTCAATCTGTTACGGTTAAAATAGTATCGATAATCGAAAGTAATTACCATCTTATTAATCGCACTAATCAGATCAAGGTGGAAATAATATCAATTCGAATCAACTCGGTTAGTTATCGCGATATCAAATCTAGTCAAATCATTCAGTAAAAGAGAACAAAGTTCTCAATTAAACAAATCAATCGACACTTGAAAATCAATGTTTTAATTGATTGTGTTAGGCACAAGAGAAAGCAAGATAAAGTGTGTCTGTCCGTTCATTTAAAAAGTTGAATTGATTGAATGAATTCAATTGATTGCTCAAAATGGATCAATTGCCAATCGGAACTTGAAACATGAAACAGAGTATTTGACATGTTTAATACATTTTGTACACGCATGCACTTAACCCCTATTGGACCTACGCAAACACACACATTGATCGATAGTGTTCAATCAGTGTTCATCATCAATTTCCGTGCCTCGATCAGTCAAGTCAAGTCAAGTCTGTCTCGATTTACCACTAACCATTTGGCACCAATTAACACAATGAGAGAGCTGTCAATGATGATGTGACGTGTGCTTAATGTTATCAATCTACTGATCAAACCAAGTACTACTCTTGCCCTCCCTCCTCGGTTAAATCAAACTCTCGGTTGGGGCGCAAAAAGTTGCATAAAAAATAGTCCACAAGATGAACTTGTGAGACAGATAGACAGAGGCAGATAGACAGAGAAGAAGGCTCACATTAGCATCGTAGCGCCCAAGCCCACTTTTTGATGATAACAGATACACAAAAGATGAAGAAGAAGAAAAGAATGCGAAAACAAAGCTCATTTTGGCTCATCTGTTGCGAGTTTTGTGTCCGAATGAGTGAGTGAGTATGCAGTCTTGATTGAGTCATTGAGTGTCTCGTAAAGTGAACACAATTGCATTCGGTTAAACGATCGAATTATTATTGGAACAAAAAGATAAAATGGGATAGAGAGAGAGAGAGAGAGAGAGAGAGAGAGAGAGAGAGAGAGAGAGAGAGAGAGAGAGAGAGAGAGAGAGAGAGAGAGAGAGAGAGAGAGAGAGAGAGAGAGAGAGAGAGAGAGAGTGGAGGTCCATTCATAACACTAGATGATATATGATTTCAGGCATCGCAGACAGACAAATGAAGCCATTTAGAGAGCTGGTCAACTACTACTTTTACGACTATTAGAGCGTAGGTTCCTTGTCAAAAGAAGAAATGAATGAATGAGTGATCTGAATTGAGTGCATAGCGCGTCATGTAGATCACCATCACCGAATAGATCGTGATGCGTACTAATCAGTAGCTGCAAGTAGTAAGCACAGTAGCAGTGTGTCCTGTCAGTCAAACAACAACAATCTGCTCTTCTTTCCGTGCAATCGATAATCGGTGTGCTCCTCTTCTAACTTCCCACTTAGTATGTGTTGAGTAAAATCAACAGCCACCATCACCATCACCAGCATCACTACCTGTCCACCGCACAGACTTTATTATTGATGATGTAATGCGCGTGTCGTCGTTGTTGTGATCCATTGTGTGTGTGTGATCCAAATGTAGAGATGATGGGAAAATGCTGATGTGTGTAGACTAAAGTAGACCACTACTAGGTAGTAAGCTCACAACAAATTATAAATGATGCTCACGAGACTCATAATAAAGGCACCACGATCTTCTTCTTTTTGTTAATTTTGTGTCGGATCAATGTCTTCAATAGATAATCCAGTTTTTTATCATCTGAAATTTTTTTGATTCTTTATGGCAGAAAATCTCAATCTTCGTGTGAACATTTGAGTTTGAGTCATTCATTCATAAATAACGAGTTGCTAGAACTAGAACTTTTAATATGAGAATTCCAAATTTGCATATTTCACTCGAATCACATGGGAATTTTGACTTGAGATTTAAGAGTTATTGAAGCTAATATGATGAAATTTGCATACATCGTGATTAGTTTTGTCAAGATTATTAGTATGGTCAATAGTCAATAAATCGATAGATCACTCGGAATCGATTAGTCCCATCCACTGATCAGTTTGTGTTTGTGTTTGGTCACATGTCTTTTGTTTGTCTGTCTGTGTCTGTGTCTCATGACGCACAATCAATTAGGCTTACAATGTGCGAATTGCATGTGACGCCCAAACTCGCGCGCGAGCGAACGCATCACTTGAGTCTTGTTTATTTTATTATTTGCCTTTAGTGGTGGTGATGGTGATGATGATCTAGGCAATGGTCAGAAGAAGTACAAGTCACTTTCACTTTCACAGAAAGGAGAAGAGACAAAGGCGCTGTTGTCTAGTTGTGTTCGTTGTCAGCGATATGATTCACACCAACAACAAGTGAGTGCACTGTGTCTCGCTTGAGCTCATCACCTTGTCCTCATCGGTTATTTATGCCCATCGTCCGATTATGGAGCACCAATTGCAGTGCGCGCATTGCACTATGGATTAGTGATGCGATGTACATGTGATGAGCAATCGAGTCCTGTGTCTTGCACACATTCACAGACTCAATCACCGGTAGTGACCACTCTCAGTCTGTCTCACTGGTCATCATCACTATCATCACTCTCTGTGTATGTTTGTTCAATGGTTGTTCAAGTAGTGACCATTCGACTACTGACTAGTAGTGACCTTTATGGGAATATTACGTAGTACTACTCACTACTCATCACTTCTCAACTGGAACAGACAGACACATCACACACTCAGTAATTGAATGAACGAGAACGAGTGTTCTGTTCTGTTCAGTTCACAATTATGATTGTAATGGATTATGATTGAGTGTGGCAGAGAGAGAGAGAGAGAGAGAGAGAGAGAGAGAGAGAGGTCTGGTCAGCACACACACACTCACACTCTGACACTGTTCTGGTTTTGATGTGCAGTGCACACAAGATCACACACACATTTTGAGTGCAAGTGCACAAATTATCAGATCAACAGGCTCACCACCATCACATCACTCACTTGACATTAAATTAATTTGTGTTGTAGTAATTAGCCAATGTTCGTCTTAACAAAATATCTAAAATTGTTATTAATAAAAATAAAAAACCAATTGGAAGTTGGCAATGGGTTTCGATCTCCCGCTCCTAGGGTTAGAGCGCAATCTCTTAACCAATCGCTCAACTCGCCAATTGGCCTACAGTAGGGTAGGTCCGCGGTCGCTATAAGCCTTTATGCATTGAGCAGGCAAGCGCGCTCATTTGCGCTTTTGCAGAACGCATGTTTTGCACTCATTTGTAAACGCTTCTATTTGTGAAGTTTTATTTATTTTTACACGTCTATCTGCGATGGTACATCTCGGGAAGATAAAAAACCAAAAAGTTTTTTTAAAAATAAATTTTTAATTATTTATAAATTATAAAATCTTTTATATGTGTAGATTAAATAATGATGCTTTGTAAAACACACACTCGTGCACTATGATCGACTCATCTTATCGTTCGTTGTTGTTCTTGTTTTCGACTTTGTGTCGTTTTTTGTTGTTTTTTCATTTCGACTTTGTGTCGTTTTATACTTTTAAAGTGTGTTTAGGTCAGTTTGTGTCATGATATATGCACACACACACACAGTTGATGATGATTGGCTCAGACAGTCACACACAGACACAAGAATGGAGTGAGTGTATGTGTGTCTATGTGCAGTGTGTCTTTATTCGGGAGTCGACCGAGACATAGACACAGACAGACACACAGACAGACTTAGAAGTCCGTGACCCACTGAAGAAGAGAGTGCAATAGCAACAAGAAGTGCAATAACATCGCTCGCGCGCTCGAGCATTTCACGAACATCTCAAAGGGTTAATTGTGAATGTGAATGGACGGGATGAACGCGAGCGTAAAGCGCAACTCAAATGCGACTATGACTTGAATGTGTTTGACTCATCGAGTGCATACACACAATGAGCACGGTGCATAAGGAGCAATAACATTAGTGAGCAGAATTGTGTGTCCATCCATCCATCTCATCTCATATCCATAAAGACACATACACTCAAGTTTAGCAAGTGGGCATTGTTTGACGTTTTGTGTTTGTTTCATATATTCACATTTGTAACATATGCAGAGAGCCGGTTGAAATTGATCGGAAGTTAGTTAGCGAGCCGGACACAGCAGCTCATGTCCATTTTGCATGTCTTTAAATTATGAGTTATGTGACACCTCAGTGGGATACTTAAATGAGTGAACATGTTGCACTAACAAGAAAGTCTTTAGTGCACTGTCAAGTTGTGCACCTGTTCTTGTATGCAACATCTAAATCATTTTGTATGTTTTAAACTAGACTTTGTGTTTTGAATTTGGCTATTTATTACTAAAGATACAGACAGGATTATACGAATACACACTTGCAAACTTGAAGGGATGGTGTGCAATGTGTCAGTTTTTGCGCAATTGTGTGCAACACATGTCCAGTGTCTACTTACCGGACAGATGTCCGTTCATTGGTCTGTTTGTGCAATTTGTGTGTGTGTGTGCGCAATCCAGTGCAGATCAGTTGCAACATTTGTGTTGGTGGCAATTTGTAATGCTCTCTCTCTCTCTCTCTCTCTCTCTCTCTCTCTCTTCTTAGGTTAATTGAAGTGTAGACATTTGAATTCAAAGTAATAGTTTCTTGGTTCCTTGATTCCTTAGTCCGATTGTTCTCTATTTCAACAAGTTCATTCCAGTCCAAGATTCATAAAACCATACTACACTGTTTCTCGGTTCAGTACTTCTGTTCAGGTTGTTCACAATAAAAAATCATTAAAACAGTTCCATCATTTACATGAGAAGTACTCAGAAACATAATCCCAAAACGAATGCCAAACATTAATTAATCTAGTTTCATTTGTCAGCATTATCGCGAACACAAATGATCAATGATGACCAAATGTTGATCCTAATCTCATCTAAAAAGAAGCGTATTTTAACGCCGAAATTTATGTGCGAAATTACATATTTCAGTTATAAAACATATCATAAAATTGACTAATAAATAATAATGAATGAGTAATAAGTAAATGATAATGAATTACTAAATAGACATTGTGCGCTGCACATATGAATCAATGAGAGAGTGGTTAGTTAATCCTGATGATGATCATTTACGATTGTGATCATCATCATCATTAGCATAGAATGTTGTGTTCAATGCTGTTGAATGTGATTTAGATCATTTTGATTTGACGTTTGATCATCGTGTGCGAACACAGACACATTTACAAATGCAGTAATTAATTGTATTTTGTATTTAATCGCATTGTTGAGCATTACCATTCGAATCTTGCACATCAACAGTGACGCACCTTAATTTTGTTGCTGCTGCTGTTTTCGTGTTCTGTGCCTTGTTCATCTTTGATTGATTCTAATTCATTTCTGTTTCTAAATCCTTTTCGCACTTGACTTTGCATGTTGTGTCTGTTTGTGTCTGTGTCTGTGCGACTGTGACTTACACAAATTGAACTGATGAGTCAAATTGGAGGTCAAATTTGGTATGTAGATTGATTGGGCCGCTGAATGGAATAACATGAATCAAACTGTGTGTGTGTGTGAGCAATATGTTTTGTATTGGAATTTCGAGTGAGTTAATGAGTCGCATACCAATGTTTTTGATTTTGCATCAATTTGCCATTGGAGATGAATTAGCTGTGATTGTGATCGCATTAAACCGTTCTCCTAACTGCTCACAAACCGCGACACGACTAATTGAGCACCACACACTGTGTTCTATTATTGTTTAACCTAATGACAATGAAAATGGTAAGTGAAAAGAAGAAGTAGTAGTACATAGAGAGAGAGAGAGAGAGAGAGAGAGAGAGAGAGAGAGAGAGAGAGAGAGAGAGAGAGACGTAAAGTAGCATCACGTGGTCCAATGTCAAGTGATGGAACGCTCGCGACACGCCGCGCGCGATCATCTAATTTACATACAAACAAACACTAATTGGGGTGATCGAAATGGATCACTCACACAGTCAAGTGAAGGTTCTTCTTCTACTTCTTCTTCTACTTCTAGTACACAAAGGTTTTCTATCTCATTCTGTTTGTCTTTTCGATTGTCATCTTACGAACAAACTCACACATCAAGGTACATTGAACAGTGAACATATCAAAGTGAGTAATGTCTCGGTTGTTTATGCGCAATGTTTTTTCGCCTTAGTTAAAGTGTGAGATTGCAATCGCATTACACTTCTTCTTCTTTCGTAGAGAACTAATCGTAATAGTAATAGTGAACATCATCGCAACCACCACCACCATAATCGCATGCAATCACATATTGGCGTAAGCCACCATCGCCATCATCGCCATCATCACAATAACAACAACATCTTACAGTGGCCAATCATTACAGTTGAGGGGGAGACGAACAGACAATCGTATTGCAATGGTCGACATTTACACTCTCGATTTAGTGCACATCATCATCATCCTCACACACAAACAGATTCATTACAATACAATAGTGGCAATTTGTGTGTGTGTGAGACTCGAGTCGTGTGCTCACTGCTCATTGCCTATTCAGTGTGATCTATTACTCAACACACAACATGAGGTTACTTCATAAGTCACTCGAATATTGCACTTGTTTTCTTTTGTTTTTCTTCTATTAATTGCATAATAATAATAATTAGAATTAGCCTATTATTCCCTTTAACGTCATTTATGTAAAGCCCTGAATTAGATGCCTAATCTATAAGACAAAACAAAATGCCGGACATATCATCGAATCGATTATTATTATGATTGGAAATCTTCTTTTCTTTCTTTACGTTCGAATCGAATCGGATTAATCAATTTGCTCGTTCTGTTTTGTGTTCAGTTTGAAGCGTCAATTATTATTTTCTATATTTAAATTGTGTTCATATGTTGATGAGATAGGAGAGAGAGAGAGAGAGAGAGAGAGAGAGAGAGAGAGAGAGAGAGAGAGAGAGAGAGAGAGAGAGAGAGAGAGAACAAGTGCCCTCATCATCAACTCATCAATTGAACATCAATTTTCAGATTTTGATAAGCGTTTAATTGTGATTAGTTCTCTAATTTTCCAATAACAATGTGCTTAAGCACACACACACATGTAAATGGCTATTTTGGTTATGAGGAAATGTAGAGAAAAAGATAATTATATAATAGGATTAAGCAAAAAAGAAGATTGATTTATGTATTATTAGCATATAATCATGTCATCAGTTAGTTCCTGGGTTTAATTGTTTTTAGGTAGGTTCCTGGGTACATGAATGCTTAAAAAGTTTGTTTGTTCAAAAGTTCAGGAACTTGATGTTGTTTTGTCGAATTTAGTGAAAGTGTTTTTAGTGTAAGTGTTCATTTAGCCACAAGTGTCATTAATAGACATGAGCCCTGAGTGTGTCTGTGTTGTACTGTGATTTATATTTGTCTTTGTCTGTTTGTGTGTGTCGTTTTTAGCACTTTTTCACTGCCATTCGAATTCATTCAAGCCAGTCAGTCTCGAGAGATGTTGTTGCATTTGGCATCACAAATGTGTCTTTGTGTCTGTGTTCGATTTATGCGTTCACCTCACTCACCCTGGGTGAATTACATTTGCGTGTGTGCTGTGTGCTGTGTGCTGTGCTGTCTGGAGTGATCAGTTGCACTAAATGATCATAATACAAATGGCTCATCCAACTGTAACTCACTCGCGCACGAACAATTCGTCATTCACCTTGAATCGCGCGCGTCTGTTTCAATGTCTAATTGTGGTGACTGCGGTGGTGGTGGTGCAAAGTGTCCAATTTTGTTTGTTTGTATGCAGAGTCAATGTGCACTATGTCACAATCATCATCAGACAGTTCTAAACATTGACTAAATGTTTTTGTATTTGTATTCGGATTCGTTTGTTGTTTAAATATGAGCAGGCCAATAGAAATACGATTACAATGACACAAAGTGAGTTTGAGTGTGTGTGTGTGCACAAACACATCAAGATGCACACACATTTGAGTGCACGATCATAACAAATAAAAGTAAAGTGTAATAAAAGGGGGAGAAAGCGTGATAATATTAGTGCAAATTAACCTTCACAACCTTGCACTTGTTTTTCACCTATTTTCTATTTCATGAAGCACACTTAAAATGAAGAAGTCAATTCAATGAAGAAATCAATTCAAACACCAATGGAGTAATAAATCAAAATTGATCAGATCAATTCAAACTTTCCGTAATTCGATCGATATGTTTTCATTGTTCAATGGTCAATGTTCAATACATGATTTGCTAAAACGGCTCGCTTATGCCTATCAGTACAGTAAACGAGCCGGCCAATTACATGTTACATGTTCTACTCTAAATTATATTGAGTAATCAGTCCAATTAAGAAACAGACATTCGACAATGACATGAGATGCACACACAGACACACGAGTTGTGTGAGTTCAATGGAAAGTAATCGAAATCAAATCAAACCTCTCATGTCTCGGTAGACATGTTGTTGATTAATCAAGGTGCTCGCAAACTCGCACACGCGTGTACACATCATACAAGCACATGTTGATTAATCTACGGTAGGTTAGGTGTCGTGCGGTAATCGTTTTATGGAGATTAGTGTGATGCGAAATGCGAAACATCTAGGTGAATGAATCGAGTGTGCTCACACTCGTCAGTTTCATAACACTCAACAACGGTAACGGTCGTGTGCGTTCAATTAGCAACAACACAACACATGTGCGATCAATCCAATCTATTGCTCATTAATCCCATCCCCCGAAACACATCCTCTAAAACATATCGCAAAAAATCAACTGATTGATCGTAAAATGTTCGTAATATAAATCATTACGTTCATCATAAAACGGAACAAGTCATTTCGAGATGTTCAAGTTCATGATGATCATCATTTTGTGTGCGTGTGGCCAAAGTGATTAAAAATGACCGCAAAAGTTATTAGTTATTAGAAGAAAATGTTGATGAAATTCCTGTTCAAATTATGCACACGCGAGAGAGAGAGTTAATCTGGTAATTTAGATGCATTTTTACATGTATTAGAACATGATTTAGACGACTATTCGAACTTGGCACACAAAAAATACATTGCATTGTGTGATTTAGTATTGACAAGTACGTATAATTATACTTATTTAGTTAGGCCCACCATGGCGTGTGTGCGGGCACCCAAGAGTGAACATAAATATCATCATCACTTCAACATCAACATAATATAACAAACAAGCACAAAAAACAGTAGCAATCATTTAGAAAAGCATTTAGATCTTGATCTGTAAGTGATGTGTTTAATTTAGCATTCAACTCATATATTTTATAACAACTTGACATGACTTGCAAGAGGACACCCAAGGGCACGAGCATGTAAATCTTACAAACGAAACACCAGCTTGGCACTTCAAGGTGAGCTAACAAGAAGAAAAACAACAAAATGTACCTATTTGTGTTTTGCTTAAGATCTAAATGAAAATCTCGTGATTTAGACGGGAGGCTGTGTGGTGTGTCAGTTGGACTATTTTAAGGACACATTCGAACACAACAATAACTCAACTGAGACATGAGCAACAACGTGAAACAATGATTGGTGATTTGATGCTTTAGATTGTTATCCTAACGAATGCCAAAATGTCAGATTTTTAATTGAGAAGGGTTTTTACATTCAGAGGAAAGTTTCAATTATAATTGTCATGCACTAACTAATCGAACTTGGTGGTTTGATGAGCTCCGAAAGGAAATCTCAACCGGCTCGCATCAAAATACATCAATATGCATCGACACAACTGCGATCGACACACGCACAAAATAATTAACACGGTGTAATTAACACGTTCTCCGTGACTTAGACTCGAGCACTCAGAGTGGAGTGCGCTCCAATGTTTAGATAGGCTTCCTGAATTGTTAAACAACCGGTAGTATGATGATGTAGCGAACTAATTCGCATTTTGCTTGTTCTGTTAACTTTTTACTTAACCAAACACACAAATGCGTGATAAATTAGCAAACAATCAACAAAATAAGAATCAAATCAAACAAAAGAATGTGAAACATAAGAACATTACACAGACTAATTGCACATTGCACACAAATCGTTCAATTACAATTACGCGGTAATTAAACACTTACAAAGAAGAAGGAAAGAATTCATGTCTGCCTTTTTGTAAAGACTCAATTGACTTCTTGTTTTTTTAATTAGATTAATGATGGCACGTTAAGCGCTCATCAATGAGCGTCAAATAGTTAAGGGGAAATTTGTCTCAAACAAATTGATTGATCAGTTTTAGAATGAACAAGTTTTGGACACTTTTCTGGGAGACTCATCAAGTTCTCTTTCAAGGGGTCATCATAAGGCTATTGTGGTATGGCGGCATTTGTGATTTATTAGGTGGCAATTGACGTTTGTGTCGAGGCTGGGCCTGGTAGAGTACTTTTTAATTTACTACTCTGCACAATGCACTCAGTGACTCAATGGTCACTTTAGTTGACTTATGGCTTTAACGGTCTTTGTAAAGTACTCTCTCTCTCTCTCTCTCTCTCTCTCTCTCTCTCTCTCTCTCTCTCTCTCTCTCTCTCTCTCTCTCTCTCTCTCTCTCTCTCTCTCTCTCTCTCTCTCTCTCTCTCTCTGTCTGGTTCGAATACAGTTGAGGGCAACACCATCTGTTCGGTTAATATATTGGCTCTAATGATGGCCAATAAACAAACACACACTTCTGACTGTGTCTGTCCACTCTATTCTATTTTATTCTGTTCACCATTCTATTCTCCATTTCCACACAGTTGGTCATTTATCACCTCACTCGTGCTTGTGCTCTCGCGTTCGATGTCATTTCGAATTAGTGCACTCATTTATCGAATCACTACTTCACTTCTTCATCTGCTTTTACTTGGTGGCAGTTGTGTGTCTTGAGTCAAGTCACACTCGCCCAATTACTGCGATTAGTCGCCCTCAACTACTACGATCACACTACGATTACACTACGATCTACTTCAGTAGCAGTTGCGGACACAGAGCGGACAGCAGCAGTGACTCAATGTGAGTGGCCATTAAGTGAAGATCACGCTCATCTCCACACACACACACAATAATTACACTATCGACACTTTACAATTTAATTGCACTAAGACGATGTGTGTGCTGTGCGATCATGCTGCTGCTGCTTCTGATGCTCAATGGTGATCATTTCCCATAAGTGGACTAGACTTTCTATTCTATTCAATTAAGTACGAGAGACAACAACATTTATCATACATATATGACACATGGACAAGTGAGACCGAGCCGGTTAAAATGAGCGACCATGCCACCAACCAACACACTCATATTACAAACTCAATAAAAAATGAAATAATAATAGGTTTCGAATATACGTTACCGGAGACACCAATTGATCTGACACATTTGTGGAACAAAAAACAACTATTCCGGGGTTGCAAACTAATTGTAACTTATTCAACATATATAAAACACATTAATGAGAAAGGGCTCATTGTATTTAATGTTTCTAGCATAGTAATAGACTACACTTGCGTTACCTATAAGAGGTGAGAGTGTGTGTGTGTCAAATGTTTCAACGTTTAATAGCAAAATGTTGCAAATAGAAATCGATCTAGGAAGAGTGTGCAAATGTACGTTGAAACATCTGTTCGGGTTCACTATCGAATCGACTTTCGTTAGTAACAATATGAGTATAATTTAGTACTCTGGTTCGTAATATTAATAATTCTAAATGTCGACAAGCCGGTGCCAAATAAGAAACACAATGCACACAATTACTCTACCATAGTAACAACATTTGTGAATTATCGATTCGAGAGATCAAATCAGATTTGACAGAACAAAAAGTTTGAACTTTGAACTACATTTTGGAAACTTTTGGTTACTGGTTTTGATTTACTTCTCTTAAATTCTGCACGTTTTCTTCGATTTATCCTTTAAATTTAACAAAGATTAAGTAAACGATTTTAAAATGCAAAGCTTTGAATTTGAGTTCGATTAAAGCAATTACGTATTCCACGATTATTTGTTCATTGTACAGTTTGTGTCTGAGATTAGTCTTGCTGAACACTGTGTGGCTGTTCTATTGAGTGCAATTATTAAGTGCTGTGCACCAAACACTCGCACACTCGAACACACACACACCCGAGGATTTAGTAGACTTGGGGTACAAACGATTGAGACGACTAATCGAGTAGTGAGAGTGCACTGATGGTGTGTCAGTGCGGTGGCACCCGTGGTGGCAGGTGTTGCTGATGTCAATCTAATTGTGTCTCATTAAAGTACACACTCTCACACACACTCACTCGATAATAGTGTTATTACAATAAAGGCACATTTGATCCAATTGGAACTGTTTTCCGAGAGACTGCTGGGTAATCCCGACTGCCTTTACTTTATTGTTATTCCCTTTTGTTCCCACTTTTCTCGTTCTTTTTCGACCCGACTTTCTTTGATTCTCCCGTCTCGTCTTTTTCACCGATTTTTATTTCACGCAAACGGGATTAAGAGTAAGAAAGGAACGGAGAAGAAAGCGAAAAACGATTTCGATTGTCAATTCGGGGTAGAAAGAGACAAGGCAAAGACACATGGGCGATTATTGTCTTTTATTATTGTCTATTTATTGTTCAATTACTAATCGATCTGAACCTAAAAGTACAGAGCGCACACTGTACTTATGAATGAGATATGAATCAACTGAATGACACTTACACTAGACAATTTGGTTTCGATACTCAAAACTAAGCCTGGGCACATATTGAGTCGACCAATGAATTGACCGGACGCAGACAGACACAATCAAACTGACCAATCAGTTTGGTCCGGGGATTAGAATCCATGAGTGTGACAACACAAAGCACTCTTTCTCCCTCTCTCTCTCTCTCTCTCTCTCTCTCTCTCTCTCTCCCTCTCTCGCCCTCTCCCTCTCTCTCGCCCTCTCGCCCTCTCGCCCTCTCTCTCTCTCTCTCTCTCGCCCTCTCTCTCTCTCTCTCTCTCTCTCTCTGTAATTAAACTGTGAAAGGTCATTCATTCAGTGATGAAGCGATTATCTGATCAAATCGAAAGCACTATCTAATCGAACTCACTTAATTACAACTGTCACAAGATTAGAGATCGAAAAAGAAAAAGAATAAGAAGTAAACGAAATTGGCTTATACGGGCGAGCCGGTTGAACCACAAGTTTACCAACTCATCGTATATTTACACAAATAGACTCCTAACTGAGTGTTGCACTGTGTTGTACTCTAGTTTTAGTCACAAATGCCACTTTCAAGTTCACATTTAGTTCAAATTAGCTCGCAATGTTCTTTTTGATGTTTGTCGTACATTGAGCGAGTCTATTCCGAAAAAAGTAATAAAAGTCACAATCATAACAACATTTGATGCTTGTCGTGTGTGTGTGCAATTTAGTTTTGAAGTGTTCGCTGGAAGTCGTAACTCCAGCACTCGATTATTGCCCCGTTCAAAGTGGATTCGGTTCTGACCGGTTTGACTTGGGGAATTTGGGTTTTCCACTAGATTCCTCACTGTTTGCCTTATTATTATAATGTGTCCACATTTAAAGTGAAATGCAATCTAATCTGAATTCTATTATATTTCGTTCGTTGGGGTGAGTTAATTGAATCGACACATTCGAGTTTGTTTTACTGCTTTCTCTTACTTTCATTCCATTTCGCTTTGACTTGACTCTGCGAACTTTATTGCCATTCGGCAAATCACAAACGAACTCCAACTTGCAAGTCTTATCGCTCGCGTGTATCACTTTTGCGAGATCATACAAAGCCGATAACGAACCAAACGAACAAATTGATTGTATTAAATTATAATTGAATTGAAACTAAATGACTACTACTGCTACTAACATGCGCTAGGGCAAGAGACCGAGGAGTGAATTGTGTCATTAAGGGACACCCTCCGTGTATTTCCCAATTACACCAAACTGATTCATTGTGTGCTATTAATAGTATTAGATGTAATAATAATAATAACAATTGAGTATTATTGTTATTACAAATTGGAAAACGAACAGAGAGAGAGAGAGAGAGAGAGAGAGAGAGAGAGAGAGAGAGAGAGAGAGAGAGAGAGAGAGAGAGAGAGAGAGAGAGAGAGAGAGAGAGAGTGAGAGGGAGAGAGAGGGAGAGAGAGAGAGAGATAGATGCTATCTCAAAGTGCTTAACACTTTCATGGTGAAATTAGCAAATTTAGAGTATACTCAAGACTCGACATGTTAAGTCGCTTAATTTAAAATTTGTTCGCTTCAATTATTCGAAGCATTTCATTGACCTAATACTGATTGGCATATAAATATCAATAATATCAATTTAATAATGCAGCTAATGGCCAATAAAGATCAATTTAGCGGTATTTAATTTATTGTTTATTATGATTTAAACTGACCATAATGCGCACAGCACTTAATAACACTTAAAAGGTTGCTTTTAAAGGTAAATGGTCTTAAGCAGGTGAACTCATCTCGTGTTGTTGTAATAATAATTCATAATATCAACTTAATAGATGCAAATGTGGCAATTAATAGATGTGAGGAGGCTCACATTGTGAAGGGAGACTTTCGCTTTGATGATGTATTCATAGATCACAATTGTGTTCGTGTGTGTGTGCATGAGCCTCGTTCGTTCTATTTCGACCCCAAAAAGGTTATTATTGTTAGGTTAATTAAACTGTCGATTAGCAGTAGCAGTAACACAGAACAGTCCAACAGACGCACAATTCATACTCACTCACACACACAGTAGCTCATAGTGTGGCATAATGGCAAATTAATTAATATATCATTATATCATTATACTATGAGTAGTGTGCCATTCACTCGAGCATCACATAATTGAGGAAAGTGAAATGTGAATTGAACGTAGTCGTAGGGAAAGAAAGAAAGACAAACCAAAATCACGATAGAACACAACATACACACACACAAAAACATAAATTGACTCACTTATCTGCATAAAGCACGCACAGATTCTCAGTAGCACACTTGATTGACAGAAGAGGCAACAAAAACAAGTAGGTCTATTCATAAATGAGATCATTTACAGTGATCAAAATGGTGGTCAGGGTCAAAAGAAAAATTTATAATTGCTTTATTCAATGATGAATAATGGATTCGCAGAAATGGATTCATAGAAGACGGTTCTTTTGAGTTTTTAGGATCAGATTCAATTTGCGAAAAACTGAAAAACGGAAAAACGAAAATCCGAAAACAGAAAACGAAATACAAAGATCCATGAACGAATAAATAATCTGCGAGCCCCCTAACACATCCAACTTACCAACTAATGTCTCCACCTGTGCATGTGAACGTCCTTGTAATTCATATTATTCTGCAACGAAAATAACCACACGAACACAAACGAACACTACTAATCAACACTTTTTTCTCCAACTTTGATTTCCTCAGTCAGTCCCCAGACAAAACTTACCTGTAATGGTCATATTTTTGTACGTATCAGCAAAAATTATTAATAATTAATTAATTAATTAATTAACGAAAAGTGACTATGAGCATGAGAAAAGAAACAAAATAATAAACGAGACAAATCATAAAAGATTTTTGTGATTTGTGTCTGTCTGCGTTTGTGTGTGCATCGAATCACACCACTCAGAGACACACAACAAAATGTGCTTTATTGGGTTAATTGTGAATGTGTGCTCAATTAATACATTAATTAATAATTCATGGTTCATTAACAAGAGTGTGTTTGAGTGTGTGTGTGCTGATGTGATGGTGTGGAATTAATTAATTGACTAGACTATAGAGGGGCGCATCAGTTGATGATGATGATTCATATGGTGATGATGTTGCTGTTGTGCTGTTGTCGCACTGGTTGGCCAGTGCTAATTGATAATCGATGATAATTTCATTTCCCCATGCTGCGCAACGATGGTCCTCTACTAAAGATGAATAGTTCCGTGTTCCGGTATATGTAAGATTATCAATGTGATAATCTATACGTACTTTGTGAACAGACCATTCGTTAGTTTGCAATATTCACCTTGGAATTCACTTGGATTGGATTATTCTATTTATAGCTCTTCGTTTACTTTTCGATTGGCTGTTTCAGTTCACACATTCGATTGTTGTTGTTGCGGTTTAGTTGTGTGTTGTGTTTGTTTGTTTCAAATTGTGTGAAATCGTAAATAGAAGAAACAAAAGAAAAGGGGAAAAGTGTTGGATTAGCACAAAATTTAAAAGCTTGTTTAAATGCGCGCGCTCGTTTACTACCTGACAGGTCTGAATTAGCGTTAGAGTTTAGTTATTCAATGTCACATTCGAATTCACATTTATTTGTTTGTGTATTGCGATTCAAGACTAAGCACACATGGCGTAATCGAATGCATGCATTTAGTATTCGAATGAGGACTAAAATAAGTGACTTTTTGTTTTGTTATTGCGTGCACACACACACAGAGGGCTGTAGTTAATGTTCGTTCATTGGATCGCACACACACAAACTGTCGAATAAATCTATCTAAAATTGTCAAGAAAATGTTCAATGTGCAATGTTATTACCAAAGTGACCACCAAGGTAGTGCAGTGCCATGCAGAGCAATGTGCGTTCGCACACATGCAAATGAGTACAGGACAGCTGTGCAGTAAATTGCATTTACATCGATTAGCTTACAAATCCAATTTGTACAAAAAAATCTATAATGTTGTATTTGTGATTTATCTGTGCCATTCACCCGATAATCCCTTTTATAGTCCGGTCTGTGTGTGTGTCCATTAATAACGTAACGTAATGTAGTTTCCCAATGTGGTATCGTACTAGAACGCGCAATACTCAATCGAACCTCAAGTCTATGCAAACAACAAGAAAGTAATGTGCTTTTCTTACCTCGATAACCGTAGAGTCGCAGCTGATCGGGCAAACAGATCGAATCTCGTACGGTGGAGGAGGACAACTGACCCAGTCCAATACTATCTGGGTTAGCATTATTGCTATTGCTGTTGATGCGGTTGCTGTTGGCGCCATCCATAAAGCCATCACCATCACCGTTGGAGTCCACCAAGTAGGGAGATACTTCCTTGCCGGCGAATGACACTTGCTCGTTGTCCATGTTGTTGTCCTTGCTGTTCAAGTCAACTTGGTTACTGCCACTGTCCACCTCCGATGAAACCGAAAACGGTGGCTCGTCCAGGAGAGGGAAATCGTCTAGATTGTTGAAATCCAATTTCTGTATTGAAATTAGATAGATAAAATATATCATATTTCTTATCAATAATGTGATCTTTGATGTCATCATTCATAAATGACATATCTACTGTCGATGATTTGATAACATTTTTGCGCTTTCACTCATAACCTTTGAACTCGTGTCTGCTAAATCCGTTATCTAGTCTTTGACCAAAATCACATTTGGTCGCACAATAGTTAAGCAACAAAGTCAAGATCGCGGCTTCCTTGTCAGGCCACAAATCTACTTGAAGCAGAACTTGAACCTGTCAGGCCGAACGCTCGTTCGCTCAACTCGACCGTTCGGTTAATTTATTCTCCGAGTTCGAAACAATGGTCATTTAAAGTCAGTCGGTAAACTCATGCCCACCACAACAACAGTCTAGTTAGTATTAGTTAATTCAGTGTCCGAGCCGGTTTTACCATCTCATCAGCATATGATCGCATCATCATCATCATCAATAGTATGCATCCTCATCAGAACTTCGTCTTCATGATCGTGAACACACTCAAATTCACATGCACACACAGCCAAACACAAAGTCATCCGGGACCCGCCTGTGCGGTAATTAGAGGCGCTGGGTTATGACTTTAACCCGAGCACTCACACACACACGCACACAGAGACACAAATGAATGAAATTTCTCGGTAATTAACTCGACTCCAAAACAGTGGAGGACAATTAAAATTCCATAAACTCTCGACAGAGAGATTAATTACAAATAAAAATCGAATTTCCTTCTGTGTGTTGTTGTGTGCTTTGTATGTGACTGAATTGGAACAGTGGACTGAAAATGGTTTTATAAAACTAAGAAAAACACGCGATTTAATGTAATGTGTGTAAGAGAGAGAGAGAGAGAGAGAGAGAGAGAGAGAGAGAGAGAGAGAGCGACTCAAAAATGTGAACCGTTCACTCACTCATTCAGACTTGATTGCCATCCGACCGACCAGATGAGCGACACAACATAAAGTGTGACTGCACACAAAAACTGAATTAAGACAAGCGATGCAGAAATAATCGAAATGATGTGACATTAACCGAACAACAATCTGTGTGTGTGTGTGTGTGTGAGTCTGTGTGTTTGCGGTAAACAACAATAATTCATCAGTCGACTTTGACAATCACACTTTGTGATGTTGAAGGGATGAGTTCTCAAAGACTGATTTAGACGGCTCGCATTGAAGGACACAGTCAAAATTGAAAGTGAAACACAGAGAAAATGCTTCCAAGTGCTCGGTTAAATGGATTGGAAAATTAATTTGGAGAGATGGGAACGAACAAATGAGAGGGAAAACTAATTTAGCCTTTTTCCGAGGAGACACATTGAAATTCATTATCACTGAACATCATCATTGTACTGCTCATTGTTTTTTAATTGTCTAGACTCTGAAAGCGGAAAAACGGAAAAATTGAAAGTTGAAAACTGAATACTGAAAAAGTGAAAACTCAAGTTTATCTATTTGATCTTAAACATTATAATCTTAATCCACATACTACTAAAAGTCTACATAAATAACCGAAATCAATAAATTTCACGATTTCTCGGAAATCCTTTAGCGGAAAATGCACTCTCTCCCTAATGTTGATTGAATTAATGATGCACAAATGAGACTGTTAAGTGCACACAGACAGTTTTTAAGTCATTTAATACATTGCACCACCACGACAAAAAGTATACAACTGAACAGTAGTTCAATTAATGCAAACACCTTCACCACCATTTAGCTCGAAAATTCACAAACCAAATTGTGAGAGGACAGTTCAGAAAGTCTGTTACATTTGGTCAATAACTTTCCAATATGGTGAATATGTTCGTACTTTATGAACAGTGCTGTGTGGAATCCAATTAACATTCGGAAACTCTAATTTAGAGTGCTTTATTTTATTTTAATTTAATTGATTTTGATCTCATTACGATTTTGTATTTTCACTGTAATGGTGATTTGTTTGATGTGTTCTGTCTATGTCTGTGCACTCTCGTTGGAATGTTACGCAAACGAGTGAGTGAGCACACACAATCGAACAAACTCAAACGGATTTGCCCGGTCGGACATATTATTACCGAGAGTTGTTATCTATCTACTACTGGCGAGTGTGAGTTATTATCAGCACTACCGATCTATTAACAGTTGTACAAGTAGTAGTAGTCATCTATTGACGTATTGGCGACTTGTAATGGTCATCAGTTTGTCAGTGGACGGGTCATCATCATCATCATCTTCCCGTTCGTATTTGTGTGTGTGTGCCTTATCGTATCGAACTCATAAATCTCCATACTCATCCACAATCACGATTATGGAGATAAGAATCTACTACTTTCGGTACAAAGCATACACACGCGTTTGTTGAATAATCGAAACTTTTTCATACTGTTTTGTGTATGTTTGTGTCGACAGAGTGTTTGACTTGTACTTTGGTTTACTTTATTTGTGTGTGATGGGAAAATGATTTACTGCTTAGCTGATCATCACATGTGGTGGTGCTGATCGGATAGAGAGTGCACCAGTTTAGGAAGTGAATGCTCATGATAATGCATTAGAACTACTACTCGACTACACTACACTTTAAGACAAAGTGATTCGTTCATGAGATATAGACACACACAAGTGGACGATGATGCTCGACTTGATTGGATTGTGATCATCTCCGATGCAGATGAGCTTGAGGTTAAGACTTTCACTGTGTGTGGTTTGAGTCTGTCTATGTTTTGGTTCAATTAAATTGTTACATTTTTACGAGTCTCAGCTCAAAAAGGGAGTAAATCTGTCTATCTGTTCATGATCTTAGATCGAGATTATTAAATAAGTCAAAGTTAATGTCAATCAATTTTGTTAGATGATTGAGATAAGAAAACGTTTATATATTTGTTTATTTGTTCATTCAATGGCTATTTCGACTCATATTGTTCACTGCTTTTCAGGCTTATCAATTTTGCCTTAGGGCAATAGGCACTACATGGCCCGCTTTTGTGGTCCAAGAACCCGCTTTCAGATTTAGCATAAAAAGCGTGACACAGTCTAGCGTTTTTCATTCAGCTTTTCACAGTTCTCCGCTTTCTGATTCTGATTGACCATCATCATTGTTCTCTATCTTGAACACTGCTTCCTTTTCTCAAATAACTTGGGCTCTCCCTAAATACCTCGAAAAGAGAAGAATATAGGCTAAATGAATTGGATGGAGCTAATGAAACCGACCCAAAATCTCTGGGGATGTCGAACGCTTTCTTCAAGGTCTGGCGTTCTCGACTTCAAGTCTTCCTGTCAAGACGAATGTGCCGTTGCACATCAAACCAGGAATGAAGAATCAAATGTCTTATCTAAATTCATGCGGATTATGCCAATTGCCCGACTGCCCTGGCAAACCAAATACAAGACAAAACGTCCAACCGCCCCAGGGTTTGTCGGATGTTCTACCAAAGAAAATGATTTTGTTTGGTTATTCGAATCGAGAAAAATATTGGTGCTGCCTTTTACTCAATCAAGAAGCTGCTTTCTGCTGCTTCCGAAACCTTTTCGGGATTTGCGAAGTTTCTTGCAAGAAGGAAGGAAAGAAAAATCTTGTGGTTTTAACTCGTTCCGAATGGACTCAATCATTATTTCGAAGATAATGAATTTGAGTGAAACCGAAACTGCAACAGAAAACCAAGTTATTGGAAAGAACCAACGACGCAAATGCTTTTGCGATCTGGCGGATTTGGACGGATTCCAAGTACAAGTTAGCTGATGACAAAATTCAACAATGCAATTGAATTTTCGGAACTGAAACACAAGATATTCTTATGTACTATATCTTGCGTTTTGCAAGACTAGGCCACAAGGCCAAAGACTGTCACATCTTAAATTGTTATCAGAAATGAAACCGACCCAAAATCTCTGGGATGGGTTAAGCTCTTTTCAATATTTAACCGCAAACGTTCTCGACTTCAAGTATTCCAAGTCAAGACGAATGTTTGCCTTTGCACATCAAACTCGGGAATGAAGAACCAAATGTATTATTGAAATTTATGCGGATTATGCCAACTTCCTGACTTGCAAGAAATTCAAATAAAAGACCAAACGTCCAGAAGCCCCAAGTGGCTGTCGGATGGTCTACCAAAGAAAAGGATTTTGAAAATGGTCACAAACAACCCAAAGAATCTTTGTCAAAGATATAAACCTTTCAAAATATCGGAATATGAAACTCAAACCACTCAATCAAGAAGCTGCTTTCTGCTGCATGCTCAAACTTTATCCGAAACCTTTTCGGGATTTGCGAAGTTTCTTGCAAGAGCAGGAAAAATTTGAGGGTTTCTACTCGTTTCGAATGGACTCAATCATTATTTCGAAGATAATGAATTTGAGTAAAACCGAAAACGCAAAAACCAAGTTATTGGAAAGGAGGAAACCAACGACACAAATGCTTTTGCGATCTTGCGGATTTGGAGGAATACCAAGAGCAATTTTTCCGATGACGAAATTCAACAATGCAATTGAATTTCCGGAACAGGAACACAAGAGATTATTATGTACCGTATCTTGGGCTTTGCAAGGCTGGGCTACAAGGCCAAAGACTGTCACGTCTTAAATTGTTATAAGAAATGAACAATCGAATTATGAATTCGACAGTGTCAATGCCTACTACACGTAGCACATGAATATTTGTGTTTATTTGTATTAAATTCATTTAATGTATATTTTTATACTTTAATAAAGATTTATTTACTGTTTTGTACTGATGAAATTACTTAGATAAGCGATCGTCTAATAAAAAGAGCAAAAATGTATCTTTATTTTGTTGTCGAATTGCGCAAACACACAATAAATTACGCCACCTGCACATACCAAAATAGTAGTAAGATCAAGCAAATGTAATAATTTATTTGATTCAATAAATTTGCCTTTAATCACGGACACACGCATCCCCATCCACCTGTCAAATTGTATCAAATTGTTTTGACAATAAATTCAAATGTATATATTTTGTTCATTTTCTGATCAGATCACAAACACACAGCTCTATCTGTCTACTACTTTCTACTCGTCTTATCTCGCACGTTATCGCATCTTGATCTTCATCATTGTCGGCGTGTGACTAACTTTATTACACACACACGCACACACACATTTCCTTTCTCAATTTAAATTTCATTTCTCAGTTTGTCTGCATTGTCGGTTGCATTGCACAGTTCTCGCACTATCGCACTAATCGGCATTTAAGTGTGCGTGGTGTGTTTGGATGGATGAGGATTCGATGGACACAAGACGAGATGTGTCTGTCTGTTCATCCAATTAATTTGTGTCTGTCCTGTTGTTCTCCTCTCTGTCTCTGTTCTGTCCAATCATTGGTCAGTTTGATTGATGTCTACATGTGTGCGCAGTCTGTCGAGTTTGAGTGAAAATAATCACCGCTTTGTGCGCTTAACTGAACGGCGCTTATTTCTCCCGCGAGAGTTGATTCTCGTCTGTGTTTGTCTCATGTCTCATGTCAAATGTCTTGTTGATTAGTACGTATAGTAGTGTCCCACGTCACTTACCCGCTTGTTGTTGTTATTGGCGCTTCGTTGATGCCGTTGATTGGCGCCATTTTCGTTAGCATCGGCACCTGTTCCAGCACTGTTGGCCGCAGCGACAGCATCCGAGACAATGTTGGCACGGAGTGGTCGTCGGTTGAGTGGCTGTGTTGGCCGAAAGTTGTCCTGATGACCGTCACCCTTCAGTGAGTGGCGCAACATGTGAAACTGATAAGGCGAAATGTAGATTGGCTTGTTGAGGATGACCCACTGCACTGTCTCGTGACATGCCGGCTGGGTTAGGGAACCCTCATAGGTCACATAGTGCTTCTTACTGGGCAGTAGTTCCGAGATTGATATGGAATCGATTGTGTACGTTTGACCTAAAGGTGAACGAGGTGAACGAGGTGAAATTGGTAGAAAACGAAGAAAAAGATGAAGAAGGAGAAAAAGGGGAAGATTAGATAATAGACAGTTTAGTGGTCAATGGTTTGAAGCATCAGATCGTATCAATTAAAGCACGCTCCGACGGACACACACACGCAAACCTCGAACAATACCCATTGTCTAGTTGGCCAAATGCTAATTTGCCCTACGCGCTGTAAAGATAAATCAATTCAACACTAACAAGACAACTAACAGACAAGACGAGACAAGACAGCGCACACATGTTTGCACTTGATCATCATTGTTTTAATCAAAACTAACGTATTTTATTAACCAATAAAAACATGTCTAAAATTTTATTGATTTTTTAACGATTTTGTCCATTTTCGTAAAAACATAATTGACAACATGTGTGCGAGTGACTGTGTGTCTGAATGTGCTCGAGACACGTGTGTGGGTTGACTTCCGTAATGTATTGTGTCAATCAAATTTGTGTTTGATAATCGAAACAACATCACTTACCTCGTCTGGTGATATTCTTCAACGAATTGGTAATGTGCTTCAGTGCAGGATTTGCCTGATTCGAATTCTTGGCCAACACAATGAAAACAGAAATAGCCGCAATACCATTCGGCTCTCGCTTAGCCTCACTCCAGTTTGCGTACAGTTGTGAATTGAACGCATACAGTTGCAGTTCACCCGGGAACTGCATCTCATCGATTGTGTGCTCCGAACCACGATTATTCTCCCTACCAAAGTGCAAACTCAAGTTTGACAGAGTGTACACATAAGAGAAAGGACCATCACTGATGGTAACCGGTTTGTCCGGGTTGACCGCCAGTGAGATGCCTCGGCCAGTGTTGATCAGTGAACCTCGGGCATATTCACCGTGGATGCGCACCGGCTCAAGGTGAGGGTCATAGAGCAGATGCTTGGTGGAGATGTCGATTGGCGACTGTCGGTGACCTTTCGAACACTGAGACCATTTAGGATTGAGACGACCCCAGAATTCTGGACCTGAAGAATTTAGAAAATGGGCGAAATTGAGAAAAATAAGGAAAACATGGAAAATAATGAAAATATAAAAAATCAAAATATTAAAATTATGTCCTTGTTCGTGTGCCACCAAAAACGATCAATACTAATTATAAGTTTGAATGGATCGATTAGTTTGTATGCGAACATGGCAATTACCACCTCAGGTGACAATTTCCACAATTTTAAGTTCATTAATACTTAATTAACATTAATAATTAAGCATAAATGATAATCATAATTAATGTAATTAGTAAAGCAAAAAAACATATACGCTCGATAAAATTCAGAAAGAATAATCCCTTATACATTAAACTAACTTAGTAGACAACTTCATTATCGTGTTCAATTTGTCGTGTATGTCAAGAACAGAAACAAGAACAAACAAACAAACACAAATGTGATAAGACAAGATAAGATATAAGTGGCTCAATTGAGGGTTAATTGATTGACTTGTAGTACATCTGCTTGTGGATGTGTATTTTGCTTTCCTTAGTAATCACGTGTATGTGTATGTGAGTGTGTTTAATTACCACTTAGATGGACACCAGTGATAGTGGCACTGATTAATTGCTAGCACACTCACTTTCCTTTACTTTCTTTCATGAGTGTAATTAATCGAACACAATCGAATTGAGATGCGTCCGATCGAGTTGGACGGAGCTGTTTTGTTTTGTTGTTTTTCGTTGTATGTGTTGTGTGCTAATAAGAACGACAACAAAACGATCTAGACGAGCACATTTGAATGCTCAATTAGAGGGAGAGAGGAGAGAGGGAAAGAGTGGCGCTTCGAATGATTCGATTCGAAATTGATTCGATCGGATTGTGTGTGTGCCTTTGAGGAAGATGAGTGCGCGCCACACACAAACAAACGTACACTCCAATACACAAAACACAAAATACAAAAACAACAACGAAAAGCAACAACAAGCACAAAAGTCAAGCAGTTAATGGCATTTGCACTTGAGATTTAGTGAGCCGTGCAACAGCAACAACCAGCAAGAACCTACCATCAGTTCTGTGAGACGACCAATTTGACAATCAAACACAAATCGTAATCAAACAAATTGAAATCAATTTGAACAAGACAAAGGCAATAAAATCCATACAAATCGAAACTGTTTCATGATTCCATCTCAATTTCATCTAACTTTAAATTAGTATTATTGTCTTTAAATTTTCCAAATATATAAGTGCACATAATGATCACACAGAGATCAATGTCGTTCAGATATATCGGTTGTGAAATGTATGTCATTTGTGAATGATGCCCAGGGGAGCATCCTCACGATCTGTACTGTTCATGTACTGTGTATACTGAACTGATTCGAAAGTGTAATAAGAAGAAGAAGATGTTAATTGTCCGTCTAATTGTCGTGCTCGTTCTGAAAGTTGCTTTAATTGTTTTATTATCGCTCTCTCTCTCTCTCTCTCTCTCTCTCTCTCTCTCTCTCTCCCCACTTGAATGCTCACTCTAATCATACACACAGAGTGAGCTCAGTGAGCCAATTAATCACACTTAATTATTATTACAACGCCGAATGGAGATGATGGTTTAGTTCAATTGATTTGCCATTGAACATCGCACACACGATCATTTCGAGAGAGAGAGAGAGAGAGAGAGAGAGAGAGAGAGAGAGAGAGAGAGCAATTCGAACAGGCTCAATTCGAACTCAATAGCAATCACACAATTTGGTCTGTTCAATGTTCTACTTGGTAGTGTTGTGTATAATTGACCAATGGTCAATGTCGAGTTTGTCTGTCTCGACTCGACTCGAATCAACTCACTCGGTCAGTGTAATGTTCCACATTTCATGCTCAATAGATTTTTTACGATAAACGATCGTTTTGCTGTTGTTGTTGTTATTTCACTTTGTTAAAGGATCATTCGATCTCGATTTGATTGTGCAGTACAGTGCAACTAGTACAATAGTAATCATAACATAATATACTCATCCCCATACACAAAAACACAAAATCAATTGTTCTTTTGTCGATCCGAAACGGACCGAATCCAATTAATCAATTAAAAACAACACAAATTAATCGAAATTATATATTCGAATTATATTATAATGATAATAATAAAACTAAGCTAAACTCATCTTTTTGTTCTGTTGTGATGCAAAAACAATCGACATAACACGAGACACACACAATGACACCAATAAAGTTCAAATTATTTTTATATTATAATTGTGTTGTAATTATAAATGTAATTTGATTTATTACGGACAAAAATTGAAATATATATTTTTATTCGAAATTTATCCTTCAAAATTCACGTAATTGAAAAGATGCGTTTTTGTTTTTCTTTGTTTTTGTATTTGTCTTAAGTAAATTTCAATTAATTTTATCTCAAACAACAACATTCAACAGACACACACAAATTTTGTCTTGAACCCACAGCAACAGAAATTTTTGCGAATTGATTTTCAATCATTGTTACCTAAGTTACCTATTACTGCATAGCTTGTACATCTACCTGCCCAATCTAGCTTTAAAAATAGTTCATTATCTAACTAGCATATACAGACAACAATTCTACAACTACGACTTATAGCCGAATCGAGCACATATCACTCTCAGCGACGGAACAGTTGGACGTTTGCTTAGTGATCTTTCTCTTGAATCGAAGAGTTCGAGATTGAATCCTGATGTACAGCTTTTCGTCACTTTATATTATTTTTAATTTTGATAATGTTCCAATTCAACAACACAATCACTGATTGACAACGGACCAGAGTTGTGATGCTCATAATGGATCAAACTAGTGTAATGACAAAAGTTTTCTCACAATTTAAATATTATCAAGAATTATTTCGTAACTTGCTCCAATTAACCCATTTTAATTTTTTTAAAATCTCAATTAAAATTCCTGAATTTGAATCGGTTTGTTTGTTTGCTAATGATTCATTAATGAATTCAAATCAAGCATTTGCTTGCTTACTACTTGTGTGTGTGCACTTCTGGTGTGAAAACGCCCTTGGCGTGTCGTATTCGAATTGTATCTTATCATATGCAAGACACATTCATGAATGACATGCACATGCCTGTCTGTGTGACAGAGAGAACAAAGTGTTTTCACTTTAACAATTGAAAATCTCCAATTGTCATACAAAATCTTCTTCTTCTTCTTATTCTGATTCGTCCATTAGTGCGAATCGCATTATTATTCTGCTTCTGTTGTTCTGTGTGTGCTCATCATCATTCTCCCCTTTCGATTCTGTACGATTCATTCAGTCAAACTCATTCAGTATAAATCGTAAATAATATTTAATTCGATCTAATCCGATTAGAAGGGACAAATTAAGAAATGCACGAATTTAAGGACACGAAGAATAAGAAAAAGTGGAAGACGAAATTGACAATTGAAGGGAAGAAGAAGAGTAAGCTTTTAGAGGTGAAATGCGGGAGCAAACGGATTCGTTTACTATTCTCCTTCCACTCGGAATGTGTCTGTGTCTGTGTGTCTGTGCGTGCCTTATCGTTCGAAACAATTGACACAAGTGTCAATTGTCCCATTGTCGTATTTGGTTGTGTCTCTGCGAATGTGATTGATTCCATTCGAAGGCACATCATTAGGAGAAGAGAGTGACGACTCACTTAGTGTAATAATACTTAACTCAAACTCGAATCGATTGGCCCTCAAAGTGGTGCCACAAAGTGTTAATTACACTCACAACACAAAGACACCTTTCACAACACACAACACACGTTCGTATTCATTTGCACAAATCGAATTCTAATTGAAATTCTAATATATCACCACCATTAAGGATACTATGTATTTATATGTCGCATACACAATTATTAATAATAAGCTCCACTTACCTTAACTTATTTGTCTATTCAGTAATTGTAATCATAAGTGAAAATAGACAGGTGAAAACGTTCTCTTTGGCCAACAAGGGCGGGCGGAGTAACATTTTCGTATACTAAGTATATACATTTGCAAATGGAATTTTGGAACACTTTGGTCGCCCAAACAAATCTCATCATTCAAATGCGGAAATTTTGTTCAAAACAATTCCTATTTAGGTATTAATTTAAAAAGTTCTTTCCTTCGGATGTGAAAATTTGCATATATTAATTTGCATTGTGTATTTCTGAGTGTGTGTGTGGGAATTAAAACTTTAAAACTATGTAATTAGTAATGACTGGTGGATAATCTTAATGCAAATGATGATTTAAATTAATGTACGAATGTGAAAATGTCTTAATGTTTCCTAACTGATCTAGAAGTCACCTCAGACTTGTGAGTCACTCCTGACTCCTGACTCATGAGTCAATTACCCTTTATTACCCTAACGCGCGCTCCCAGGGAAACCGCAATTACCCGTCACGTTACGTTTCCAAGGAGAATTTAAAAATGTCACGATTACTCAGCATATTTGCGGTGCATTAAATTAATTAAAAGCAATATAAAATTAGTGAATAAACGGGAAAATTAAAATTTATCTAGAATTCTAGAACTAAGAAGAACTCAATTTACTTAAATAAATTTAAATTAACTTACCAGAAATGCCTTCATAGGTCCACCAGGACTCCCAATCGGCAGCGACGAACGGACCCGTAACAATTGAGTTAGTCGGAGTATTCGTGTCCGTAATCTGGTTTTGAACTGGTCCGATTCCGGGAAACCGCGAAACCAACCACGAAGTGCGAAGTTTATGACGAAGTGATAGAAGCCATTCGAGATGGAAATTGTGAGCAAACAGACAAAGGCACAACAGTAGAGTGCAAACAGAGAAACGAACATGAGTGACGAATAACATGATTTGTGGTATTTGTGGTCGCGACAAACAAATTTTAACATAAAACAATGCAACAATTATTGAGAGTAATTGACTTCTGTGAGTGTACCGTGGCACACAACACCCGTACCGTACTGTAGTGTTCAGAGTCAATTATGTCAATGATATTCAGTGATATTTTCGAGTGTTGGTTGTAATCGCGCTACGCGGTTTCCGACAAAAGTGAAACCAACTCCAACACCAAGGAACACCCAAAGTGAGCATGCGGAGTGCACTCCCAATTTGGTTTGCGCCAACCAATGGGAAGGCGACCATACTGTCGCTGGTTGAACGGTGAACTGTACCTACTTGAGTGCCAAATTGGGGCGAGGGTAGAATTGGTGAAGCAATTGAGACAATTGAACGAGTGCAGTTGGGAAGTCAATTGTTTTACCACAGACTGAAGAGAGGGAAGCGAGCCGGTCAAATTGCCAATTTGGGAGCTCATCGATTTGAATGTGATTCGAAATCCCACACAGACAGACACACACACACACACACCAAGCAATTAAAGTACCACACAAGACGTTTCATATGTGAAGGAGAGATATATTTATTAATGTGTGCCAATATGTTATTCTTCTTAGTTTTGATTCTAATTTCGAACGCACTTCATTACATTAAATTACATTTCTATGTATGCAATCGAATTAATAATTCACAAAATTTGGGGGCGAATTAAATAGAATCGATTAACGTGAAGACGAATAAAAAGAAAAAACGAAAGCATTAAAACAAATAATAAGCAGTTTGTGAGATTGAATTTTGCAAAATCGGATTGTGGAATTTATTATTTACTTAATACAAATAACTAAATCCATAAAAAACGATTGGAATTGCCTCAGTGTTTTTCTTCCTCTTCTTCAAAGCAATTCAATCAATTCTTTTTCGAAATAAATTTGACTAAAAAGAATATATTTAACAATAACAAACAAAAGAGAACAAAATCTTGCATTGACACTTTGTTTGAGTGATCGGTGAGTGATGCATTTGACATTCTACGATTTCGGATTTGATGCATCACTTCTTCAAAATACGCAAAATGTTTGTTCTTTACTTATTTAGATTACTTTAGGATAAAAATGTCACTTTGCAATTTTTAAATCACAAATATATAGAAAAATCATTTTTAAATTGAGCCAACATTTGTCAATTTTGAATGATTCAATAACGAAATATTTCAAATTTTGTCAAAGTTTCCTGGAATTTAGCGCGTATCTCATGTTGTTCACACATGTTCGGTGTAATTAAAAATTACTTACCGAAAGCGAGAATGTAATCAGTTAAATTGTCACTTTCAACCCTTTCATTTGTTAATTACTCGCGTGTTTGTGTCCGTGCACCGCAAAAGTATTTCTCATAACAGAGACAGAGCCACAGTCGAATCATTAACACAGATCATTAATCATGTGACATTACATTGTGTTTGAGTAATGAACAAACGACGACGACCGGTCTGTATGGATGCTAATGTGTATGTATTCTTCTAGTAGGTTTGTGTGGTAATTGTAATTGCACTCTTCCTCATGAGTCCCTTTTGAAGTAGAGTTTGAATTGAAGTGACCAATTCATTGGTCATGCACACTAATCTCAATTGAATTGCACTCTCCACTCTCCATTCCACATTTTGTTGGACTATGAATTCAATTTGCCAACTCAACACACACTCACACTCACTCACTCACTCACATTATTGCACAACACAATTGCGAATGTGTGTAATTGAGTATACAGTTATTAGTTTGTTTGTTTTAATGTTTGAACTCGACTTGTCCCATCTCACTCGCTCGTTCACTAATCCAATTAAACAATCAACATATTATGATGTTTGTTGCCAGTTTAATTACATCACCGACCGACTGAAACAATTAGTCGAA
This sequence comes from Rhizoglyphus robini, assembly GCA_023373905.1. Classification (NCBI taxonomy): domain Eukaryota; kingdom Metazoa; phylum Arthropoda; class Arachnida; order Sarcoptiformes; family Acaridae; genus Rhizoglyphus; species Rhizoglyphus robini. The sequence continues at coordinate 873,600 of JAKIJQ010000017.1, read as the reverse complement.
ATGCAAACATTGCACATTAGTGCAATTTGGACATTTTTTTTCGTAATGAGACATAAAGTGACTTGAACTTTTAGAGGCTTTTTGAATTGCAATTTAGTGTGTATGAAATTAACCCTTTTCTGGACGGCTCCATTATTATGCTTTACCCACCGGTAGATTAGGTTTCTGTATTTTTTTCTTGTTTTGCTGCTCATTTCAATAGAAACAATAAAATCAAATTAATTTGGGCAACAAAAAGTGAGCAACAATGTGAGATGTCCCGTGGGAGTGAGAGAACTAGTAACCCTAGACTGTATACAATGATCGGTAAATAACGATCCAAACGGAAACGTATAATTTAATTTTGCGTTTAAATTTTCCATCTCTTTTTGTATTGTTTTGCAGTTCATTCTCCCTCTTCTCTTCTATCTCTCCCCACTCCATGCACTGCACTCGAATTCAATGTCGATCAGTCACAGTGGGGAATTGAAAGTGTCAATCAAATTGTGTGTTTGTGTCTGGGACTTAAACAGAACAATTGGCTCGATGGTAGGGTGAGAGGGTTCGAATCGATTCAATTGACTGTAACAAATTGTTCTGGTTTGGGTTCAAAAAGTTTGTTTCAACTTGAGCCAATTCAACAATGTACCCAGATGTTTGGAAAGGAGTTGGTGAAACTCAATTTCAACTTGACTATTGATCGATTGGATTGATTTGATGGGACTTGGAATTGGTATTATAATTACAAATGCAAGTGTTGGGAAGCAGAGGCACGAAATTGAGAGAAATCCAATACTTCTAATAATAACTTTTATTATCGATATAAAGGAGAGAGATCGAAAAGATCGATAAAAGTAATAATACGAACACAAAAATGAGTTCATTTTCATTTGAACCTCAAACAAACAAGAGTGATCTTATCTGGGTCGTATATAAACGACATTATCATTTACTCTGTTAGATTCTATCTAATTATCTTGATAATGTAACAGACTTTATGAACAGTCTATCCTACCGAAACCCATTCTCAATAGAAAGCCGCAGATGGTGCAAATAGCCATTTCTCCAATTGGTCCCCTCTCCCAATAATGCAAATGGGCATTAAACAAAGATTTCTCCTCCGCGAACTAACAACAAGAACAATCGTACACTCGCTTCATTGCCCGCTCTCACTTATTAGGGTTAACTCTCAATCACAGTAATGTAATGTATTATTAGTCCATAAAATGTGTCTGTCTGTTTCTGTGATTTCCCCAAACCGATTTGAATGAACTGATAACTCAATCGTACTTTTTGTTTTATTATTATTGAATTTCAAGTATTGCACACCAATTTGGTTAGCCATAAAAGTGGCATTATTTAATCCTTTTCGGTGAAGGAAGGAGAGTAGCAGAGAGGGGAAGATTATTTAAAACTGTCCAACAAAGAACGAAACAAGAAAAGATGAAAAAGAAACAACAAATTTAGTTAGCAACAGAAAGGAGAAAAGGCGAAAATACTTAGTTTGACCAAATTGTGTTTGGTGTGCACTTAGCAGCAACACACGAGACACCATCATCATCATCATCATCATCGTACAATCTGCATCTCATCTTTTAGTTTTGATTTGAGCAATTAAATTGGCTTAACACAATCTTATTCACTCGGCACTTGGAAGAAATAGTATAAGACCATCAGAAGAAAAGACAAATTTTGATGTCGGCTCGATGAAAGCTGAGATGGCAAATTGATTTACAGGGTGAATTAAGTGGAGGGATAACTAACAAGCTGAGCTGCTCAATCGATATAATAATCAACATAATCAAATTAAGTATCTCTTGTGCTTGGATTATGATTCTCTCTTTCCTCTCTCTCTCTCTCTCTCTCTCTCTCTCTCTCTCTCTCTCTCTCTCTCTCTCTCTCTCTCTCTCTCTCTCTCTCTCTCTCTCTCTCTCTCTCTCTCTCTCTCTCTCTCTCCTCCTTCTCTCTCTCTCTCTCTCCTTCTCTCTCTCCCTCTCTCTCTCCCTCTCTCTCTCCCTCTCTCTCTCCCTCTCTCTCTCCCTCCCTCTCTTGGCGTATTTGAACAATCAATTACACGACACCCTGTACTGGATGCGTCATAATACCATACGACATGTGTGCATCGTTATGCATTATATTCAGTCAATTTGAACGTTAAGTGTACTTGTGTGTTTGCGAGAATGGACGAGAAATTAAAGCACAAATGAATGCAATCACAAATGATGAACGAACGCAAAACGATTTGAGATTAAAAAATCCGATTATATCGACTCAGACTCAAAAAGTGGACGGGGACTTTCCCCGGACGAATGGGATGCAATGCACAATGGACTCGAAAGTGGTGATGGTGGGGTCCATTTAAGTCCCTTACAACTAACGCCACATGTGTCACTCCAAAATGTGCACTGGAGAAAAAAAAAAGAAAGATGCATTATCAGGAACGAACTTTAAAATTTGTAAGTCATTACAACAACTTAAAATAGAACATGAACATTTATTTATGGGTTATTGCTAAATCTATATGTGCACTCAGAAACAATGAAACAACACAATCCACGAGAATTATTAATTGACAAAAAGTGTCATTGTTTTGTTTGTTTTTGTTTTGTGTTTGTATTAGAACGACTAGAACTTATCGAGAACGAAATCATTTGAGTTTGAGTAGTCACGAAATCGAATGTCGTCAAGAGGAAAAATAGTAGTTAAGAAGTGCACTTTTGTCTGTTGTGTGTGGATTAGTGAGTGACTGTGCCACTTACCCTATCAGGACCTATCTCCTGCCTTGTCTGCCATAAATCACCTTTAATTACATTTCGATGTCAATTGAGTCAGTCCCTGTGCTTTAATTAAGCCGGCGCGCACACGGACACTTAACTTGGCATTAGTGTGTGTGCTCACTTTCACTTCAGTTCACTTCAATACTTACCTCGAATGGACTGAGTGAGTTATGTGTCGGTTGTGTTGATGTACCTTTCTTCTTCTTCATCTCATTTTTATTATGTTCTTCATCTTCTCTTATATATGTTCGGAATGTGTCATAAAAGTAGTAAAAATGAAGAAGAAGACGAAGAGATGATTGGATTAGGACAGATATTCTCAGTAATGGTGACTCCGTGCAATCAATTACTCAGTGGACTCAATTGTTACCAAGAGGGTAGAGCACTGCCTGGCAGGGTTTCGATAACGAAATGCACACACATTTAGACACTCTCACGTATGGCATGGACATGCATTTGTAATGTATGTGGGGACAACTGTTGTGTTTGGCATTTCACCACCGTCGATGTGACTGTGCTCGTATGTGTTCGTATGTGGATGTCAATGCATCTGCCGATGACATGTTCTCCCTGTGAACATGTTATGAATTGCTTTTTGTGTTCCTGTGTGAGTCTCCATACACACGCACAAACCAAAACAATCAAACCAAAAACAATATTATAACGTTCATGTTTGGATTTAGGTTAAATTGAATATGCAAATCGATTGTTATTATACAACATATGCATACACACACAGGCTCTATTAAATAGATTATTATTTATGTGTTGTATGAGGGAGATGATATTCGAGCGAGGAAATAGACGGCTCGCAATATTTAGTATGTTACTACCGCCCTTCCAAATGTCATTTGTACCATAAATAATTTATCCGCATGTCAAAGCAATGCTCCTGTGATTGTTGTTGTGATTTTGGGTTGTTTTCTCGTACAAAAACATGAATTTCCCCCAAACAAGGTCGATAATATAAATATATGTAATAACATGTATGTCATATGCAGAATGTGGTAGTTTTGTAAGCGAAATTTATGAATATATTATAAATAGACTTTGTTCAACTCAAATTAGAGTATATTTTAAAGTATATGTTCAAAATGATACTTCAAGATTGCTTTCGATTTGCTTTAATAAGATTGTAGCAATCCCTCTTTTCGCCCTCTTCATGATGTCTTAACAAGCTAATTGAGACCCATTATCTGCATCTGTGTCTCAATATACCCGTTTTTGCATGTGTGTTAGTATATTGAACTAATAGAGTTCGGGATAATGATCGAATCGATCCGGTGGCCCAACGAAAGCTACTCATGTTAGAGCTGGACAAAACGAAAAATGCTTGCAAATGCTTGCGGATGCTTGCGAAAATAGCACTGTTTTGAGTAGGCAAGCAAGCAAGCGCTCGCAAGCGTACATGCTTTATGTCCACCTCTAACTCATGTATGACATTATATATAGCGCGCATCAATAGATTCTTTGTTTACTGCATATTTGCATTTGACACTGCACCACAAATTGACTTAACCAATAACACACAACACACAACAGAAGAAGTTGATCGCTTATTTATTGGTTGCAATGTAGTTTGTGTACTGCTGTGTGTGATGCTCCATTAGACACCGCTCAATGCAGATGAAAAACGAACGAGACGAGTGGTAGTACATTGGTGATAGTCAACGGGGGTTGTGTGATGCAAGTGGATTAGTCTTGATTACCAAAAAAACTGTGTTTAAATTAATCTGATGTAGAGATTACGTAATGGAAAATACAGATAGTTTAACGATATTATCAAACTCACAAATCGAGTAATACGTTAGCTGAAATTGAAAATAAAATGATTCCTAAAGCTAATATGCCGCCAGCTGGTGGCGGAGATTCAAAGTTTTCACATTTAGTGTACATGTTGTGTATGTCGTTTATAGCTGATTCGAGCTCATGTTTTTTGCAATGCACGCAACTATGCAACAATCTAAGAGCAAGTAAACTCATGTATCACTTAGCCTAAGCACAGGAGGACATTCGGTTTGCTGTCGTGCTGTTCACCCGAATGTAACGAGATCGAATCCACTGTTCACTTGCGTCTATAGGTTTTTTTTATTTTATATTATGTTTCTCAACACTAACTTTAAATTCTCCCAGCACTAGTCACTATTTAAGTCATATGGCTTTTGAAAATTTTGCATTTAGAGTATGGTTAATCAAATTGGCTTGTCAGGCAAACTTTATATTATTGACACTTGATTGTCCGTTACGAACTGTGCGGCATGATCAAATGTCAGTCGCCTTATCGACCAATCATTGATTTACTAGTACAAATGAACATTAGATTTCGGCTTGCAGGATACAATCTCGTGTGCATAATCTTATTTCTTATTTGATAGTAGGACGATCACTTGACTTGGATTATGATTTATTACGATGAAGTGATATATTCGTGATTTATTAGAATCGGAAGTGTTGATTAGTTAGGCGCCCAATCAATTTATTACTCGATTGGCTCAATTGGTCACAATTGACGCAATTGGCATTCATGGCCACTTCGATTATAATCGATTGGCACAATCAATTGATACGCCGGTGGCGTACGTCTCTATCACGAGCCAATATTATCGTTGTAATCGAATATACACTCTCACCCTAATCCACATCAAGGTCAATTTCACCACCAACAAGAACATCAAAATCGAACCATCCAATTTCTTATCGAATGAACTATTGAACACTATGATGGTGTTCATGCTGTAAATGAATTACGACCTCGATGGTAAATGGTTAAATATAGAAAAGGGGGAAGAAATGGGAGCACATTCATGCACACAAGTAGATCAAATTCACTTTATGTTTGTGTTATGATTACTATTTGCCTGTCTCTCGAATGGTAACGTGACTTATGAGAGAAGCCGAGCTCATCACTCGCAATAAGTCTCATCGATAAGTGCAATCTAGAGACATTCAATGCACCAACACAAGCACAGTAACCCTATCAAGTCTCTTACCAATACACTTCTGAACATATATAAAAGTCGATCTCTCGATTGGTCACAACTCTCACTACTCAAGTAGTATTCATTGCCCATTCAATCAAATTGACTAACGCAATTGAAAATGGACTCCGAACTAATCAAACGGCTAATCAACTCATCATTTGAGGTGATGAAGTTCTCGTACTGCCCGTACAGTAACTTCCAAGTTGGCGCTACTGTCATCTGTGAAGATGGTTCCGTGTATTCGGGTAATAGTTAATCATCATGGTCAATCATTTTGTAATTATCCTGCTTTCGTAGGAACAAACATCGAAACAGCAACCTATTCGGGCATCTGTGCAGAACGAGTTGCCTTTTCGAAGGCAATCGCGGATGGTCATCGCAAGTTCCGAGCAGTGGCCATTACATCGAATCTCGAGGACAGTTTCATCACTCCATGTGGTGTTTGTCGTCAATTTATGGTCGAGTTTGGCACAGATCTACTGGTCATAATGGCTAAAAAGAACGCGACCTATGAGATGGAGCCGCTCAGTTCACTGTTGCCGAAGTCGTTCGGACCGTACACACTAAATGACTTTAACAATCAGAAGAACAAATGATTAATAAGTTGGATTTTGTCTTATAAATGCATTGTCGAATAAATCGGATTAAAATTCGAAACTATAGATGTCTCCACTTGTCTTTTGTTTCGAGTTTGTTTATTTGAGTACAAAATCTAATTAATTTTAAAATATTCCACTTTTTGGCACTACTCTGGAATTTCCCCTAACGACTTCACTTTAGTACATCACTCACATGACTACTTTGCATTTGCATTCGTATTTTTTCTGGCTAATAAAAATTAATGTACATTTTAAATTGCTCTTGTGGGGATATATGCGAGAACGTACATGTACCCGTGAATGTGAGTGTGTATGTGTGCTAGGAGGAAAAAAGTTAGACCAGGGGGCAAAGAACTAATAAGCCCTCATTTGTACGAACAAGCCAAACTGAGAAAAAGGGTAAAACTGTGTGTGTGTGCATTGCATTGCCCTGGCCAAATCAACTGCGCAAACAAAACACTAAATTGGCTATCTTTATTAGAAGTAGATAGAGGAAAAGACGTAATAATAATAATTCTGTCTTGTGATTGCAAATGAGTGGTGTGAGTGTGCGAACATACGGGGAAAATGTTCACGTTCATCATGTCATCTATCTTTGCATTTCAAAGGAAAATGCCATAAATCATTCGCACTCTACGATTACGACAACTACTCGTTCACTTTTGCACTAAAGTAACGTAAAGTAAAACAAAAATGATAAATAAGAAAAGAGAAAAATCTGGCATTGAATGTATTCTATTGTTTTATTTTTTTTTATTGGCAGAGAACGAAAGTGGAATGAATTCACGCTAATTTCAGTTGCCAACCAAAAAAACATCTTGCTTATCTCTTACGCAATTAATTATACAAAAGGAAAATGCCATTGTACGATTTCAACAACAAATTGGTTAGCGAGGAGATAATCATAATGTAATGATCAGTGTGAAGAGAGAGAGAGAGAGAGAGAGAGAGAGAGAGAGAGAGAGAGAGAGAGAGAGAGAGAGAGAGAGAGAGAGAGAGAGAGAGAGAGAGAGAGAGAGAGAGAGAGAGAGAGAGAGAGAGAGAGAGAGAGAGAGAGAGAGAGAGAGAGAGAGAGAGAGAACTACGCACTCTACGCACTTAAAGCTCGTACGTTCAAATGCTAAACGAAGTTTTATAAATAGCGTCAGTGGGGTTCTTTTTTTATTATTTCACGTTAAAAACGAATACTCGAAACACAATACAAAGACGTCTCGGTAATTAGACAGAAGGCTCTGGCGTCAAAGCGATAAAGTTATCGCATCTAATACGCAAATAGAAAGCCTCGTTTTCCAGTCAAATTGAAATTATAAAAAGCGATGAACACAATTTAGTATAAGGATTCAATAACACACATTCGAAATTGACTGTCTTTTCGAATTGTGAGTGAATTCGATGATGAAAATGAACAAATTCGAGTGTTCGTTTAGCGATCTTAAACTGATGATGTTTCTGCTATTGCTGCTTGCTGTGCCTCTGTTTAGTAATGCGGATTCTGAATCCACCATAGAGTGTACTAACATTCCACCCTTCTTGAAGCAAATGCAACGCGGCTTTTTCATGCATAGCTCATCCTTCCTCACCACCCAATCCTGGACTCACCCCTCAATCGAACAGAATCCCATGCTTGAATGGAGTTGCAATCTTACCCGAACCTGGTCTCATCCACTCATCCCCGAAGTAGTGTACAATCTGCCTGATCAGATCGAGAGTATTCAGTACAACAGCCAAACAAATGATCACAAGTTGAACTTTACCAGTAGATTCTATGTAGATGTAGATGAGGTGAAGGAGGAATTCGGTAGAAGGGCAGGAATTGCGAATGTTAGTGAGGAGATTGGTGCGTTCAGTAGTGCAGAACAGTACAAACAGTACAGGGATTGGATCATCAAGGATGGTAAGATTGTCTATGAGGTGAGATTGAGTGTTTGTTTCGCTTAAAGAACAACTAATTCTACTTTTCTTTCAAAGTCATGGGCCAAAATTGGTGTCATCTCGGTGAAACTCCGGCCTGACAATCTCATTGTGGGCTACAACCTGCAAGAAGATTTCATCAACTACAAGGAGCGACCAAATTTGCCGTTCGACGAGTTCAAACTCTTCTGGAATCGATACATACTCCACCATTATGGTACCCATTACCTGATGGATGCAGAATTTGGTTCTCTCGTCTGGATCACCGCAGCAATCGATCCCTCGTATCTGGTCAATGCAAGCACATGGACTAATGTCGTCACAGACAATTCAATAAGTAGATCGGTTAGTAATCTTGTGAGTGGTACTGAGCAAGGCGCACTCGATCAAGAGTTTAGGGATAAAGTTCAAGTTCGAGTATGTTATCTCAATGGTTCGCCCAGCAGTAGATGTACTACTAGAAACGATACAACACTGTCGTACAGTAAATGGGTGGCCACCAATGCTTCCCACCCTATGCTCTTGCAAGGTACACTGAAACCAATCGAAAATCTTTTCGAGAACGACCAATTCATTTATAAAAACCTACAAAAAGCTCGTCAAACCCAAATGCGACAACTGTCCATTATGGAACTTGTAGAAACCATGAAAATGGGCCAAGAAGTTTACAAGTTCAACAAGCGAGAGCTCGCACTACTGGATGATGCGTATCGCATTGCACAGAATGACCCACTTGCGAGTAATCCGCGCAAAAGTCGAGAACAAATCGAAATATATCACAAATACGTGTCACAACTGTACAACGGCAAATTCCACTCAACTCAACAGAAGAAGGCACTGAAGGCCATTCACAGCACAATTGCCAAGTCTGAGCACAGACCACTAGCTCGAATTGGCTCTATTATTGACTTTGTTGTCAAGAAGTCGTTGTCTATGTTCGATGTAATGGCGCACTTCTCGGTGCCTGCTCACTAGTTGGGCGTTGTTTCACAACTCTTTTTTAAAAATAAAATGTTTGAGGACGCTGTGTGTGTTGGTTGGTGTTGAGCAATTCTACCAATTGGAATGCAACACTTTGACTTTGACATTCCATCTTATGACCGATTTGTCCTTATGGTTGCAATCGTGCCAGGGCACTCGAACATTCCTCTCCCACCGCCCCAAAACCAATTAGGAATTGATGCACGATTTAGTTTTGATTATTTCGAAATTTTCATATTTTATTATACTTTCTCAAGTCAAGGAGGGCTTAAAAGGATTCTATTTATGTGCCCGCAAGTGTCGCTTTTGTACATGTACCCGTATACATACACGTCTAGTGTTCGACGAACATCGAACTCATGACTATTCGAACACTGTCTGGCAGATAATAGAAATGTAGTAGTAGAACACTAACAACTAACGTTGTAAGTGAACGTGCAGATGCGTATTGTGTTTGCTTGCGTTAATGCCAACGGATTCGAAGCTGCAGCACCAAATTAGGTTTTGGTGTCTAGGTGCCAGAGACAGATTTAGATTGAAATATTATTCTTAGATCACTCGGGATCGTGTGTTCTTTGGCTACAGTAGCAAATTAGTAGCAAAAGAAACAAAAGAATGACAAAACTACGTAGTTATCTTCGAAGGAGGTGGGGATCGGAAGTTGGTTTGAGTGTGCGCGTCTTTTGCGCCAAAGGGCTAGCGGCCAGAAAAAGACATTAAAAGCAAGTGGATGGCGCTCAGTTGGCTGTTAGTTCTGCTTTGCCACTTGACAGACGAACAACAACAACAACAAAACTGTGCAAGAAAATGAAGATGAAATCGAGCAAAGTCACCTTGTTCTTGTACTTGTTCGCACTTGTGGGACTGTTTGTGCATTCAAATGCAGGTTTCACACCGTGCACCAACATCCCACCCTTCGTCGAACAAATGCGATATGGCTTCTTTGCTGATCGATCGACATTTTTCGGTGAGGTCGAATGGGTGAACCAGGCTACGAACCCACTGTTTGAGTTCACTTGTGCGCTCAACAAGACGTGGGTGCACATGTTGGATCCATACTACCGAGTGTACCAGCTACCTGATCAGGTGTACTCCATTGAGATTGCTTTCGAACGGTACCTCAACTTCACTACTAAGATCTACAACGATGTTGGCCCAATCAAAGCAGAGTACGGACGACGATCGGGCATTGACATTCTGGAGAATTATGGCGTTTTCTCGAGATCACCTTCTTACCGAGAGTATAAGAAACTGATACTAACTCAGAATAAGACGATCATAGAGGTAAGTGATCTTACTGTTTTAGTGCTAAACTAACCTTTCAAATTGCAGAATGTGTGCAAATATGGAGCTGTTCAGGTGAAACTGAACCAGACTTCTCTGATGATGTCGCAGAAGCTTCGAGCTGCAATCGCCCGTAACTACAACCAGCAGACATACGAGGACAGCGCCTTCTACGATCAGCAAATACTCGAAAAGTACGGAACTCACTTCACCCTACAGGCCGAGTTTGGTTCGTACGTATGGCAACGCGCTGTGGTCGATGTCCTGCAGCTCGAATTTACTGGCCCTGAGGAAATTGAAACAAATCTCATTCGACAGATCGTAAAACTGTTCGGCAACCACAAAATGAAATTCAATGGCAATGAGCCCACTGCTACTCATCGTGAACCGATTGAAGCAGGCTTTCTCAGTGTGAATCAGGTAAAGTTATGCCTTTTCAATGCTGCCCATAAAAGTGGCTGCATGCCTGGTGAAGCGGAGTCGAACCTGGAGGGTTGGAAGGACACACTCTTCACAAATCTCACACTCTTGGATGCAAAACTGACCCCACTCGAAGATCTGTTTCACAAGGATCTATTCATGCGGGACAACTTGAAGAAAGCGCGACAACTCAAGCTGGCTCAACTGTACATTCTCGATGGGACTGAGACGATTCGAATGGACGAGAAGCTGCGAATGGACAATATCACCAGGAAGGAAATGAGACAACTGTACAAACGAATGGTCAATGTTCCACTGGAGGGTGAGAAGCCGATTACACCAAAAGAAGTTGAAGAAGGCCTCGACAGAGTGGTCAACGTTTATGGTAAGTGAATTTGTGTGTACATCGAAATTATACTAATCGAACTGTGCTCTCTTGTCTTATCACACAGCCAATCACGTTCTGCGAAAGTACAAGATTCTCATAGAGGACCTGTACGCCATAACCGGGTGGTGTGACAAAGAGACAAGCGACCAGCTTTATTACGTACGCTCTCAATTGACCCGACACACTACTCATCGGAGCATTGTTCAGTACACAGACAAAGCTGCTGTCTTCCTCTATCGCCAATCGGCTACATGGAAGAAGCGATGCGACAGAATTCAGGTGACTAGACCAATCAAGCAGAGCAACACAACCACCGAAGAAGCCAACACAACCACCACCGGACAAACTAACACAACCATCACCGGACAAGCCAACACAATCATCACCGGACAAACCAACACAACCATCACCGGACAACCATCCAACAACCAATCAAGCAATGAGACAACAACATTAGTTAGTCCATAATACAAAATATGTCATGTTTTCATTTGTAAATCAAATATAATCTCAATTTATTAACTAATCTAAACCGTAACCCATGCCTATTGTACACTTTAGTGCACTTGTTAACCTAAAGTTTGTTCCAAAAGTAGTGAAACAAAACAATCATGACCATAAAGTTGAGCTGCAGAGTTCGTTCACCTGCGGACGATTTGCTAATCTTGATTCGGCCCTCAATGCCAATAGCCACATCGTCCCTCTGTTCAATGTACCGATCAAACACCTCATAGTCATTGTACTGAAAGTCATGAAAGTTGTTCCGATTGAACATTGTGTAATTGTCACCACCGTAAGCAATGAAATCACTCAACGCCACCAAATAGGTTGCACTTGACTCGATCGGTTGCCATCCTCGTTTACAGTTGACTTGCACTTGCTCCAGCTCGAGTTGATGTCGTTCGTTCATGCTGTAAGTGACCTGAAAGCCAGACACTTGCATGAAGCCGCCCTTTCGGTAGAGAGCTGCAGAGTGACGAAACAGTTGCACCAGTTCGGCTCCAGTTGCGGTAAGCAGGCCAAGACTGTTGCTGAATGGTAGTGTAGAGATGGCTGCCTTGAAGGTGATGTTGCCCTTGCTGATGCTGCTGCGAATGTTGCCTCCGTTGATCAGTGCGAGCGTGTTGTTGCACTGAGAGACAGTTCGCAACGAGTTGTTCATTCGTAGATTCTCAAAGAAAGTCGCAAACGAGTCCGAGACGACATTGGCAATGTTGCACTCCTGCGCGCGACAATCCTCAGGCTCGACCAAATCCACCGAAGTGTAGCCAATCTTGCGCTTCACATCTTCACCCAGTTCGGAGTTGTACTGGTTCATGAGCTTTCGGGTTTCCTTGTCTTCACTGAAGGACGCATCCAGGTAGATGGGCTTCCCCTCATAGTGAACCACTCGTCCTTGCTCATTGAACACCAAGTTGAGTTTGCCGAGATACTTTCCATAGGCAAATGCTTGCACAATCAGAGTCTGCTCTCCCGAACGGTGGCGCACCACGTACGGATAGTCGCCTTCAGGTTGCTCTCTCGAAGGCAAGTCAGTGCCTGTGTAGAGAAACGTATTCGAGTGACCACCTACAATCAAGTCCAACTCAGGTATGGCACGGCCAATCTCAATGTCTCGCTCAAAGCCTGAGTGACCGACAGCGATGAAGATGTTCAGTTGTGGATGTTTCACCTTCAGACGTTCAATTTCTTCGTTGATTGACTCAACCTCATCTCTAAAGTCAATCAAACTGCCTGGTTTTGAAAGAAATTTTGTCTCTGGAGTGGTGTAACCTGTGTGGAGAATGGTCATTAGCAATTGGCACATGTTATCCATTCATTCTTACCGATTAGGGCGATTTCGATTCCGTCAATGATTCGTATGGTTGAATTCTCAACTCTACCAAACAGAGCCGACCGGGGATCGATCTGGAGGTTGCAACTGAGAATTGTCAGCTCGGGATTGGCTGTCACTTTGTCAATGAATGACTTCAACTCCTGTTCGCCATCGTCGAATTCGTGATTGCCCAGTGCCATCACATCGTGCTTCATCAGACTGACAAAGTCTGACACAACACTTGACCGCTTGATTGTGTACCAAAAGGTGCCTTGAAAGTGATCGCCACCGTTGAGGAAGAGAACATTCTTCTCTGTTTCGCGTAGATGTTTCATCTGTAAATGTACATGTTTCGTTTTCAAAGGACATTAATCATGCACAATTCACATGCAACTTCAGTTCATTTACCTCTGCCACAGTTCGCGCCGCACCACCGACGCATTCGACACTGTTCTGCTGCTCTTCTTCACATTCGGCATTGTTGGACGCCTTGATTGGCATGTACCGGGTATGGAAGTCGTTGTTGTGCACTACCGTGAGATTGAGACCTTTGCTCAATGACACAAACACACCAAGCAAAACTAACACTAGAAACAAACACTTCGAAAATGAAGACAACATTTTCGATTGATGTGTTCGACAGACTGCTGTCACCACCGGGACTGGTGATCTGACTGACTTTTTTTGCGGTTAAATAAACCACAAATGCTTTCTGTCGAAACTTTACGATCAAAAGATTCTCGAAGATGTCAAAGATCGTTAAAAAAGGGTTGTACTCATTTGTGTTGTGAGATGTAGATGGATATCTCTATTTATCGATTTGTCCTTGCTTTTCTTGGCTTTGCTCAAACTAAGATGACGAATATGAAGGGAGCGAGTGTGTGCACGTGAACACATTCAAAAGATAAGCTAATTATATCATCAAAGAGTTTTGCTTTTTCGCAACCATGTTAGCTAATTAAGTGAGATAATCTAGTGGCCAATTTGTGCATCTCTTCCCGCGACACTCGTAAAATTTCTCTCCCCAAAACCAATTAAAAATTGAAGCTTAATTTAGCGCTTCAATACATGTTTTATGACTTTTTCCAGACAGATGCAGTTTTTTGGGATAAAAAAGAAAAGCACCTTCTATACAGAATATGACAGATTGCTCACACTCGGTTATTAGTGTGACCTTTAGTTGCAGTGTTGGACATGAGACAAAAATTTCCATTAGCACGCGTTTGTAATTCTTTTCTATTGATAATTTGTCTGCTCTGTTTGTGTATGGTTCATAACTCATGATACGAAAGCAAGTATCATTGCACAAACACTCGCAAAGTGTCAAACCACTCAAAGTGGCTCTCAGGGAAAAGTGCGCTCGATGAAAGAATCATTCCCCAACTGATGAGGCAAGACACACACACACACACACACACACACACACACACACACACACACACACACACACACACACACACACACACACACACACACACACACACACACACACACACACACACACACACACACACACACACACACACACACACACACACACACACACACACACACACACACACACACACACACACACACACACACACACACACACACACACACACACACACACACACACACACACACACACACACACACACACACACACACACACACACACACACACACACACACACACACACACACACACACACACACACACACACACACACACACACACACACACACACACAGTGATTCCCTTCATGAAGTGCCTAAAGTGCAGTTGATTTTTTATTGCTTGAATGTTTGGCCAACCCAGCCAGACAAGTGATCGCATAATTGCATGATCAGAGATACAGGTGATAACGACATGTACTTGGATGTTGTACATACAGAAAAAGTAAATCGAAGGTAGAGAGAAGACAATCGCGTGATGATCACTGACTGGTGCACAGCGACACATGCACGAGAGCATGAATAGACAGATGGACAGTCGTTTTTGGCTATACGACAACATAACAATGTTGACAAAATAAAGAATCCCTTCAATTGGACAAGGGAGGATTGTGAAATGCACGAGTGCCATGTCATTGGCACAGGAACAACATTTACTAGGAAATAGGAATGGCTCTACTGACACTCATTACTTATCTGATTGCAATCAATTAGACTGTGGCACTGCAATTAGACTAATTAGATAAATACACAGACACGTGTTCGGTCAAGTTTAACTTGTATAGTACAAAAATAGCAAAAAAAAAGTTTAACATTGACTAATCAGAGAATATTCGATTTTCGATATATTAGAAATATAGTTAGTTTTTTTTTGCTCACTTTCGTTTTGACCGTTCTACTGAACAGACCTATTTGTCAAATCGAGCACCTATTTCTCTCAACGAATTAACAACAACGACCCAACTTTGTTGCCAATCAATTGACCTACATTGGTCCACCAACTGACATCACCACTTTACCAGACTCACTCAACTGACCAGTGCCACACCAACTGAGAAGACAACAGTCTGTTCGCCATCACCTTCTGTGCGGCTTCAACATGCCGAAGAAGAAGACTGCAACCATCGAGGAGAGCATCATCGGTCCGTCCAATTCGCCATTTGCCATCGATTTCATCACGGATCTTCGCGTAAATCCATTTGATGTGAGCCAGGTCGCCGAAATGACCATCAAATGGACCAAGACGCTGGAACCCGAAAGCGTGATCAAGGAGTGCGAGGCCCTTGACCGCTATTACCGTGAAAAGATCGGGCAGAAGAAGTCGCGCAAGCGACTCGCTCCCGGTGAATTGCCCGACAACTCGGTGATGAAGAAGCTGCGCAGCTATCGTCAAGAACCCGCAGCGCAACTTTCAATCAACTCTCCTCCCAAACGCGACATCCCACGTGGCTGGGCTCTACTCCGATCGCTTGACTACCTGGTTGGACAAGTTCGCACACCAAAGGTTATTGTCCAACCTGCCGATGCCACTTCATTCCCGGAAGAGGAAGAAGAAGAGCCAACATTGCAAGTGATGACAGCCGTGCCGTGTCTGTTGGATTTGAATGGCTTTCGGTACGGCGGCACCAACTACAACTGTGGCAAGATCGACATCTTTGTTGCCGATCCCCTCCACCCAGTGATCCCTCTGGAAAGCTCTTCAGGCCCAGTTGAAGCGGAGTATCCCAGTGCTCCTGTGACGAAAATTTCACATCCGGACACTCTACTCCGCTCGGACGCTTTGAGATTTCGGGATATTGTTCGCAATAATCCTGAAATGCTTGGCCTGAATCAGGTAGACTTCGTCGAACCCGACGAGTCCGAGCTGCCTCCTCTTGATCTCGGTGGAGTAAAGGCAATCAAAGGTGAAACCAAAAAAGACAACCAGAAGCTGTTCCTAGTCGAATGGTCTGACTGGTTTGTTCGATTTGATCAAGTGGTCGAAGGGCCGCTGTTCGATTTTGTCGATCAACTGTTGGTTCGCAAGCTGGGTCAACACCGCTCCTTGTCTCTACTCAAAGGACGCGCTAGAGAGGATGGACTGCACAAGGCGCTAATCGAGGTAGCTATGGAGGATACTGGACCTAACTGAGTAGACCGTTCACAGGTACCGCATAGAGTCAACATTAGCAAATAGGTTCTGTATTTATATAACATTTAGCAATTAGGTTCAATGTACAATACAATATTCAGCAAATAGTATCCGTATTTATATGACATTTAGAAAATAGTTTCTGTATTTATATGACATTTAGAAAATAGTTTCCGTATATATATGACATTTAGAAAATAGTACTCGTATTTATATAACATTTAGTAAATAGGTACCGTGTATATATAACATTTAAGAAATAGGTACCGTATATATAATATTTATCAAATAGGTACCGTGTATATCACATTTAGAAAATAGGTACCACATACACACAATACATATTGTTAATATATTATATCTTAAATAAATAACTAACAGTAATATTTTTGAATTGTTTGATTAATTAATGATTTAAAATGATAATTATAATTGTAATGACAAATCTCTTTTATCTTTTTCTTTATTTCCTTTATCCATCCTTTACAAAACACATATCAATAAAATATACCATAACAAAAACCTTAAATTGTTTTTTTCATACTTCGATAATTGCTCGCGACAGAGTTGGGCCATCCACAAAGTGTTCTCTTGAATTGAGTTTAAATTTGCACACCAGGTCGGACCACCTAAACATCCACAATCCACATACAAAATACTTTTCGATGTTGTACTTCTAGTGCAATTCACGGTCTGTGCACGATGGCAAACTCTTACGAACAGATCAATTTGACTAAATTAAGATTTTGGAGAGAAGGAGTAAAGCAATAAAAAACTATTTTTACGAGTCAAGAGATTATTGAAAGCGATTGCGAACTCAAGCAATCCACAGCCCACGTGCACTTCTACGAGAGAACTCAGAAAATGCACTTCCAATACGAATACAACACAAATCATGGAAAAGAGCATTCCTTAATCTTGAAATAGATCTAATTTGAGTGAGAATGTATGTTCGCTCGTATTGCATCGAAGTTGAACATAATGTCAATGAAATGAGATTGCATGTATCACTAAGGCGAAAGTGTCCATGATGTGTGCCTTGTGCCTGCTTAGTAAACGACAACACCGATTGTACAAGTTGATTAGATCAGAGTGATTGGTAGTGGTTTTGTTTTTTTTTGCAACCACGTGAAAACGTGATGCAATAAAATTTTTATTACATGAATATATTAACATGCACACACACACGGTCAACTGATGCCTGAATTTGGTTATCTCGATCTGTGTGAAGTGAAAGTAAAGACTTTAATGACTCGCTTGGTGACAAGTGCACAAATGGAATTTGCATCTTGTGACGGACTCGCCACCAGTCGATTGAACATTCACTCCACACATGCAGTGCGGCACACTTTACTGCCTCACAGAGTGCGAGCGGCTTTTGCTGCACTGCTTTCTCTCTCAGGCAAACTGACTCGTCAGGCAGTCGATGCATTGACTCCGTGCAGAGCAAATGCGTCAATACAAAGGCTTAAAAGGGTTAATTTTATGAGGTGGTGTGAGATGAAGTTGGCACGGACGCTGAGAATTCAAGTGGGCAAATCAAAAATAATCCTGCAAACTGACGTCAAATCATGAGGCCAAATAGTTGTGCATGCAAATTTAGGCTTAATTTGCTTACGTTATATGTAAGGAAAGGCATTTGGCGAAGCAAACAGGAGTGCAACACACTCGAATACGCAAATTGAAGGAATTTACTAAGTAAATCGCTAACGTATACACTCAACTTGAATACATTAAAATGCCAGTAATAGAACTAAATGTTTACGATCGAAAGGTTTTACGGACAAAACGATCATTCCCAAGGATTGCACTTAGAGAGCACACTAACAAGAGAACACATAACCAACGTGAATTTCTGTAGAATTCCAACATTCAGAATTGTACATGTGCATTGCCATTGTGCAAGAATGCAACCAAATATCTTATAAAAACATTCTTCAGTCTCAAAATAGATTTCGATGGTTAAAAACGTAGATTGTCGATTCTATTCAAAGCATACTGGGAAGATTTCATTAATGTACCCGATATGGCTCAATAAAAGATTATCTTATGCGAATCGATGTTTGTTTGCATTGCATCAAAATAAAACCAAGAGTCAATAATATGTTTGTATGTTTGTCACTAAGGCGAAAACGAACATTTCGAACATCGAACGTACTTGTACCATGTTTGTTCACCGACAAACAACAATGATAATGTACGCCTTGATTAGATTAGAGTTTGGTTTTGTTGTTTTTTTTGTTCGCAACCAAACGAAAACGTGATGTAATTAAAATTTTATTATGCATACTAATTTGGACACACACAAACACACTCACAAAACTGTTGTCAAGCTGCCGTAAATGGAAATTTATATCTCACAAACACACTACCACTACCAACAAAATGAACGACACTACTGTTGGCTGAATTTGGTTAGCACTAGGAGATAAAGTGTTTACTGACTCGAGTGACACTCAACCACTGCAAAGTATGCTTGGCATTTGCATTTTGTTTTCGATTCGTCCGTACGAGGCTAAACTTGCACACACTCTCCCCCATCGATCGTAAAATGAACTCCCTTCTCAAAAGCATTTTAATTACTTTAAAAATGCATATTTAATGAAGCTCAAGCAGAGGTGGTTTAAACAAAAATAAACAAAAATTCTTTTCACAACACAAAATAGAACATACTTCTCGCTTTTCCATGTGACACTTTTTTGTGTGACCTTCAGGTTTGGCTTAATTCCATTCGATCTTGTGATGATTCCATTCCGAGTAGTTGAGTAGGTTTGTTCAATTAGACAGAAAAATGGGAGTTGTGGTTGTTATCGTTGTCACAAACAGATGGGAGGCCTCAACACACAAAATTGTACTATTTTGTAACGTAAAATAACGTTGCCAGTCTGAATTAGTGATTAACTAAAATGCGATAAGAATATTTGTGTTTGCGCACACTAATTGAAACAACAAATGTGGCGAAGTGCACAACTTTACGACCAGAGGCGGTTTGACGTCCAAAAGTGGCATAAAAAGAGTTGGTTCTCTAGTTGAAAGTTCAGTTTGATTCTACAATTTTAGTTTGTCGAACTGAACAGCAAGAAAATCTCTTTCCAATCATGATGTTAAAACTATTTCAAACGTTACTTGCGTACTTTGCTCTGTTGTGCCTATTTGGTCATCCAAGTACCGGTTCTCTTTCCAATCATGTTCATGGTAAACTAAATTCATGCTCACAACTACCGCCATTCTTAAAGACTATGGAGTATGGCTATGATATGCGACTTTCGGCTTTCCTTGCGGGTCCCAAGATGCGTAAACAGGGTAAATATCCAATGATCGCGTTCACCTGTACAAAGCATCGCAGATGGACAAATAACATTGGAGACGACGAGCAGGCTTACGATAAGCCCGATCAGGTCGATACGATAGAACAGACTCTGACTAAAGAAGTCAACTTTGAGGAAAGAGTGTACATTGAACCGGGCCAGTTCAGAAATGAATTGGCTAGACGGGCTGGACTGTTACCCGAGGAAAAGGTTGGCTTCTTTGCAGAAGCGGAGCAATTCAAAAAGTATGAAAATTTGCTACTGAACGAAAAGAAAATCGTGTTTGAGGTAAGTGTCGAGAGACAGACAGAGGTATGAGCTCGTTCGATCACTTTAACTCAATTCGTTTCAGCATGTGGCAAAAATCCATGTGACCCGAGTGAAACTCAGATTGGATTGGCTCAAACTTGCCCACGGACTCGAATGGGACGTTAAGCACCACAACTCTCTTCCATCATTCGACCAAGACCCGGACTTCTACATTGAAATTTTGCGAGTGCATGGTTCCCACTTTCCAATTGAAGCAGAATTTGGTTCGTACATCTGGCAACGAGCCATCATCGATTCGCACTTTCTCGAGAAGTTTGGCAGCGAATGGATTGGCAGAAAACTGAAAATACGAATTCTAAAGTATCTTGGTGGAGAAAGAATTGAAGTGAACGCCGATGAGCTAAATGACTTGGAGAGTGTAAGTGAAGAACTAGACGAGGACGAAGAGGATTTCGAGGCAACAAGTGATGTCCGCCTTTGCTACTACAACAGTGCAAATCGGCTCAGTGGATGTACAGATGAAGTGAAAAGATCGAGCTTCAATGCTACAAGTTTCGCGAAATGGTTGCAAGCAGCACAGCCCAGTTATGCCTTTCTCGACGCTAAGATGGTGAGCCTCGAACAGCTGTTCGAACCAGATGTACAGCGCAATTTAAGAATTGCTCGTGACACGCTATTTGCACAGTCTGAAATAAAAGACATCTATCCCATACTCAACCTTGGCAAACACGAAGAAAAGATGTATGTAAGTGAAGTATATGACCTAGATCGGGCTTGGAAACTAGCACACAGAAAAATAGAACCGGGAAAGTCAAAGAAAATCAAGGACGCCTACAACTCCACGGCCCAGATATATGGTAAGTTGTTGATTGCAAAATGCTATAAAACAACTCATCTTCTCACACAGCTCGCATTCAACTGTACAATTACCTCAGTCGAACGGAGAAGCTGTGGAACAAATCGCTCAAGTGCAAGGCAAATAGAGAACTAACTCATAGACATTATTCGTTGCGTGGTCGAATCTTCAACTACCTCCAAGATCCGTTCCATTTGGACACAGCTGGTGTGAATCGATTGCTGACGGAGATCGGACAATTCTGCCTCGAACGTATGGCTAAGAGAGGGTGCATCAAAGAAGAGGATGGAAACACTATTTGATCAGTACGCTCAATCAACCTTGTTAGTGCACACGATTAATAAAATGTTGATTCATTCAGATTTAGTAGATAGGTTCGTATGTTGTATACTGTAAAGTACTTGTACACTAGTACACTAACACACACACACACACACACACACACACACACACACACACACACACACACACACACACACACACACACACACACACACACACACACACACACACACACACACACACACACACACACACACACACACACACACACACACACACACACACACACACACACACACACACACACACACACACACACACACACACACACACACACACACACACACACACACACACACACACACACACACACACACACACACACACACACACACACACACACACACACACACACACACACACACACACACACACACACACACACACACACACACACACACACACACACACACACACACACACACACACACACACACACACACACACACACACACACACACACACACACACACACACACACACACACACACACACACACACACACACACACACACACACACACACACACACACACACACACACACACACACACACACACACACACACACACACACACACACACACACACACACACACACACACACACACACACACACACACACACACATATACAAACAAGCACACACACACACACATACAACAACAACTACATAATGAATGACATTACCTATGACACTTCCAATGGCACTACCTCTGGCACTACTCATTAAACTACTTACGACACTATGACACTACACATGACACTACTGATGGTAGATTTGATGTCTTCTAATTTGGCAACAAGAGAAAGGGACTTTAATGACTTTGGCACTGCACCACCGTGTGACCGATTCGTCAGAGACGACCGACTGAACGTGCACTCATAAATCTCACTCCCCAAAGCCATTAAGAATTGCGGCACACTTTAGTAAACTAAACTCAAAAATGTACATTTTATAATTAGTTTAAAAAATAAAATTCCCCTTCTGCATACAGATATTGATCACTCTCAGCCTCATTTTTTGTGACCATCAAGAGAAATGCGGGCTTAAAGTGGAGACAAATTCCAATCGTTCTTGTTGTGGTACGATTCAAAGATAGTGCAGATTAGGTAATGATTAGATGCTTGTTGAACACGAACAGAAGGAGGACTCAACTCAATGCAAGCCAAAGTCAAATTAATGCTATTTTGCAGTCAAATAAGTAAAGAAACTTTTGAATTTGTAATTGAAATTAGCTCTTTCGTTTATTACTTGGCAATGGAAATGAGGAGATGTTTATGTGTTTGTTTTTGTATGTGTGTGCGCGCTCTAACTAATATGAATTTCAAATGAGATGTAGTGTACAACTTTATGACCAGATGGGCAAATTGCTGCTAAAAGGTGACTTTAAAAAGCAGTAGTTCTATAGTTGGTAGCTCAGTTCTATTCTATCGCCAGTACAACGCACACGCAAGAATTGAACAATCTGAAATATCAAATCACAATGTTGAATCAAAATTCGTTCTTTTGCTCTTTTGTGTTGTTGCTTCTAGTGCTCTCTAGTTCCGTACAATCAGAATGTCAACAAGGTTCACCTTATTGAACACCAAGATATTATTATAAAAGTTTTGGAGACAGAACAAAATGATTAAAACAAATTTGTTTGTACACGATTAATAAAAGATCCGTTGATTCAGTTAAAATAGATAGATCCATACGTTACATAATGTAATCGATTTGTTCGCTTGTACGCCTACATATACGATGATAATTTATTGTTTTCTCACTTTGTACTGTTTGGTGATGTAATTGGAATGTATGTTTTGGTAAGGTGCATCGTGTGACCGATTCGTGCCAGATGACTGAACTTCTCGTTTTACTCAGATGTGGCAGTATCAGTTTGGATAATAAATATATAAATTCCTTTGGAGAGAAGGAGAAAAGTAAAGTAAATCCTAAGCCCAAGTGCACTGTTGCAATAGATAATGCACTTCCAATGCAAAGGTAATACTAACACAAAGCAAAAAATGAATGTTACTCAAATCTTGAAATAAAGCCAACTTGAGGGAGAATCATAGGTCGTTCGCTTTCCATTAAAATAGAACCAAACGCTAATAATGTGAGATTGTATGAGTGAAAAAACACTTTGGATGATTGAATGTCCTTGTTTATGTTCGGTAAAAGACAACACCAAGTGTAAAAGTTGAATAGATTATAAAGATTAGTAGTTGTTTTGTTTTGTTTTCGCAACCGAGTGAAAACGTGATTTTATTGCATGAATATACTAATATGCACACACACACACACTCAACTGATGCCTGCATTTGGTTATCTGTGTGAAGTGAATGTGAAGACTAGTAAAGTCTTTAATGTCTTGCTTAGTAACAAATGGAATGTGCATCTTGTGAGTGATTTGTCCGCGGTCGAACATTCACTCGTCACATGCAGTGCGAGCTTTAGTGCCTCACAGAGTGCGAGTGGCTTTTGCTGCACTGCTTTCTCTCTCTCTCTCTCTCTCTCTCTCTCCCTTTCACTCTCTCTACCTCTCTTTCTCTACCTCTCTCTCTCTACCTCTCTCTCCCCCTCTCCTCCTCTCCCCTCTCCCTCCCTCCCTCTCTCTCTCCCTCTCACTCCCTCTACCTCTCTCTCTCTCTCTCTCTCTCTCTCTCTCTCTCCCTCTCTCTCCCTCTCTCTCAGACAAACATAGTCGTCAGGAATTCGATGCATTGACTCCGTGCATAGCATTCATAAGTGCATCAATTAAAAATGTTTAAAAAGGGTTAGTTTTATGAGTTGGGGGTGAGATGAAGTTGGCACGAACACTTGGAATTCAAGTTGGAAAATAAAAAAGAAATTGACGTCAAATCATGAGACCAAATACTTGTGCGTGCAAATCAAAAGTTGGCTTAGTTTGTTTACGTTAAATGCAAAGGCTATTAGTGAAGCACACGAGTAAAACCCACTCAAATACGCTAATTTACGATCAAAAAGCTTTACGGTCTAAACAATCATTTCATGCGAGTTCACTTCAAGAGAACACACAGCCCACGAGTACTTTGGTACAATTCCAACAAGCTGAAATGTGTGTGGAAGGCAACTGAGCAAGAATTCAACCAAAGAACATTCTTCAGTCTCCAAATAGACAAAATTCTCGCCGGTTAAATACGCAGATTGTCGATTCGTGTACTAAGCATACTGGCAACAGTGCACTAATGTACCCAACATGAAAAGCTTATTAACAATTAGAAATTCACAAACAACACAAACACACTCAACTAGAATAGCGCGTGTGCAAAAAGTTTGTGATACACATGAAAGGCAAAACACGCAGATAGGTTTACAATTACTTTCTGAACACAAGCCACATTAATATGAGAGTGGTAGTAATAAAACTAAAAGTTTACGATCAAAAAGCTTTACGGTCTAAACAATCATTTCATGCGAGTTCACTTCAAGAGAACACACAGCCCACGAGTACTTTGGTACAATTCCAACAAGCTGAAATGTGTGTGGAAGGCAACTGAGCAAGAATTCAACCAAAGAACATTCTTCAGTCTCCAAATAGACAAAATTCTCGCCGGTTAAATACGGATTTGTCGATTTCACTCAAAACATTGGTGACATGAGTTTACTGTACCCAATATGAAAAGTTTAATAAGAGCACTCTAATGCAATTGGATGTTAGCATAGCATCAAAAGAGAGATTGTGTGTGTGTGTGTTTGTCACTAAGGCGAAAGCGAACATTTCGATCATAGTACGTCCTTGTACCATGTTTGTTCACCGACAAACAACAACGATAATGTATACCTTGATTAGATTAGAGTTTGGTTTTGTTGTTTTTTTTATTCACAACCAAGCGAAAAACGTGATGTAATAAAATTTGATGATGCATACTAATTTGCACAAATACACTCATAAAACTGTTGTCAAGCTGCCGTAAATGGAAATATCTATCTCACAAACACACTACCACTACCAACAACAACAAAATGAACGACACTACTGTTGGCTGAATTTGGTTAGCACTAGGAGATAAAGTGTTTACTGACTCGAGTGACACTCAACCACTGCAAAGTATGCTTGGCATTTGCATTTTGTTTTCGATTCGTCCGTACGATGCTAAACTTGCACACACTCTCCTTATCGATCGTAAAATGAACTCCCTTCTCAAAAAAACATTTTAATTGCTTCACAAATGCATATCTTAAATGAAGCTCCAACAGAGGTGGTTTAAACAAAAATAAACAGAAATTTCATTTCTTTACACAAAATAGAAAAGATTTCTCATTTCCCATGTGACTATGAGGAATTGGAATTGTGGTTGGCTAACTAACTAGTCATCAGAACTGGGAATGTTAAAGAAAATCAAGGATGCCTACTACTTCACGGTCATCTTGTATGGCAAGTCATTGATGGCAAAATGCTATAAAACAACTCAATTTCTCTCAAAGCTCGCATTCAATTGCACTATTACCTCAATCGATGGGAAAAATCGGACAATTCTGGCTCCATCAAATGGCTACGCGATGATGCATCAAAGAAAACGATGAAAACACTATTAGATCAGTAATTAAATCAAACTTGTTAGTGCACACGATTAGTAATATGTTGATTCATTCAGATCAAGTAGATAGATTCGTATGTTGCATAATGTAATTAACTAGTACAAAGTAGAATTTATGCGCGGTTCAATGAAACATACGAACATACACAAACAACAACTACACAATGAATGACAAGTGCATATGGCACAACCAATTGCACTTCTCTTGACATTGCACAAAATGCAATGCATATGGCACTACTCATGACAGAACTGATGCCTCCAAATTTGGTTGCTAATGAAAGGGAATCCAATGACTTTTGCACTGCACAACCGTATTACCCATTACTACATCACAGATACGACAACGGAACGTGCACTCATAAATCTCACTCCCCCAAATGCCATTAAGAATTGGCGCACACGTTTAGTATTAGTTTGCCTAACTCAAAAATGTACATTTTATGTTTAGTTTAAAAACAAATAAAAAAACCCCTTCGGTACTACAGAATGCAACAGAAATTGATCACTCTCACTCTCACTTATCACTGTAACCTTCTAGGGGAATGGTGGGCCTGAGGCTGCGAAAAATTCCGCTCGATCCGGTTGTGATTCTATTTTAAGATAGCACACACATTAGGTAACGATAGGATGTTTGTTTATTGCACTCGAACCGAAGAAGGAGGGCTCAACTCAATGCAAGTCAACTGTAGTGCTGTAGTGTACAATTTTACGACAAGAGGCGCGAATTTCTGCCTAAAAAGTGACTTTAAAAAGGATTAGTTCTATTGATGGTAGCTCAGTTCGATTCAATCACTGTCATTCGTCGCACTGAACAGCAAGAATTGAAGATCAAATACAAATCACGATGTTGAATCTAAAGTTGCTCCTTTGCACTTGTGTGTTGTTGCATTTTGTGCTTCCAAGTTCGGAACAACAAATTCACTACTGTTCGCACCTTCCAGAGTTTTCCACCCTTTCTCACAACAATGCAGTATGGTTTCCATATGCAGCGGTCGTTTTTCCTTGCGGAACCATCGATGCTAACAAAGTCAAATGAACCAATGATTGAGTTTACCTGCAATGTGATTCGTTGGTGGACGAATGGGTTTGGTGATGACGAGACGAGCTTCGACATTCCTGACCAGGTTGAATTGATCGAACAGAAAATGACTCACGAGATTGACTTTGACGAGCGTGTGTACATTAACGTGGCACAGTTGAAACGTGAAATGAGCAGACGAACTGGCCTGTCCTATGCCGAAACAGTTGGTATGTCTAGCCATACGAACCGTTTTAAAAAGTATTGCGATGCAATGGTGATGGAAGACAAAATCGTGTTTGAGGTAATTTGCGAGACATAATAAGAGTGCTCATTCGTTCTCTTTAACTCAAATTCCTTACAGCATTTTTCCAAAATTCATGTTACCAGAGTGAAACTCAACAAGGACGCCCTCAAACGTGGTTACAAACTCCATGATGAGTATGAAATGTTGAAGCGAACGAACAACAAGTCACATCCACTATTCGAAGACGGCACATGGTTCTACCCTCATACATTGGACAAGTTTGGATCGCACATTGCACTCGATGCCGAGTTCGGTTCGTACATATGGCAAAGTGCCATAATCGATTCGTACCTTCTTGAGCAGTTTGGCAGGGAATGGATTAGTAGAATGTTAAGGAAACATCTGACCAAAACTATTAGAGGGAGAGGAATTAATTGGAAAGGTGAACCGTATCAATGGATTGGTCATTATGATTATTTGAACGAAGATCAGGAGGAGGATGATGACGATGAATATCACTGGTTTATCTCTCAAATTGAGTTAAGACTGTGCCAATACAACAGTGTAAAGCAATTCAGTGGATGCACAGATGATGTGGTCAAATGGAGCTTCAATAACGCAAGCATCAGTAGTTTGGGACCGAGAAAATGTGTACGAAGACAGAGGAGAAAAACGCAGAAAACACTGGAAGTACATACCTTACAGTTACTCATTTCTTGATGCTAAATTGGTTAGCATTGAACGATTGCTCCCTCTAGCTGTGCAGAACAATTTTAGAGTGGCCCGCGATATCATGTTTGCAAAAAGCGACATCATCAACAACTATCACTCAATCAAATCCCTCATTCAGCAATACCAAGGATTAGTCGGATTAATGGAACAAAATTTAGTAGATTTGACTTACGAACAAGCACTTGATCCGGCACACCCGAAAAGTACTAATGAATCTATTGAACAATTCAAGTCATTCCACAGTTTTGTGAGCAAATTGCATGGTGAGTCAAATTTGTTGTTAAATTCTCTAAAATAACCAAATTCTCACACACAGCTAGGCTCATTTTGGAACAGTGCCATGATAGGTTGCGCAAACTGTGGAAGATCAAACTCGATGGCCTGAAAAGCGATGAAGCAGATGAACGTTTTAACCAATTGCAAGAGCAGATCTACCTCTTGAAAATTAACCCTGATTTGAATCCAATTGAGGTGGACAATTTGGCAGTGAAGATCGCCGACTTCTACTACGAACACATGACTGGATCGCTAAAGAGTAGCCCGAAGTGGGCGAAAATGCAAAACGCATTGATGAACAAGAACAAATTGCAAACAGCCTAACAATCAATCAATTCAACTTGTTAGTACACACAATTTAGGTTTGTATTATTGAATGATTGATTACTTCAGGTCAGATAGACAGATCCATACGTTGCATAATGTAACCGACTTGTTCTCTATGTGTACACTAACACACTCAAGATGCACTTAATGTTTGCTTACTTTGCACACTGCGCGATGATGCCACTGCAATGTATGCTTTGGTGCATCGTTTCACCGATGAATGACTGAACTCCTCATTTTACTCCGCAGTACTCATTCACTTCACCCCTAAAACCCATTAAACTTGCTTAAATTAGCTTTTAATTGCTTCGAAATGCTTATTTCATGATTTGAGCAGTAGAAGTTTGACAAATAAAAGAAAATTCTTTCTGTATACGAAATAAAACTGATTGCTCTCTCTCCCTCTCTCCTTCTCTCTCTCTCTCTCTCTCTCTCTCTCTCTCTCTCTCTCTCTCTCTCTCTCTCTCTCTCTCTTTCCTCTCTTCCCTTCTCTCTCTCCCCTTCTCTCTCTTTCTCCTTCCTTCTCTCCCTCCCTCTCTCTCTCTCGCTCTCTCTCGCTCTCTCTCTCTCTCTCTCTCTCCCCTTCTCTCTCTTTCTCTTTCCCTCTCTTTCTCCTTCCCTCTCTCCCTCCCTCCCTTCCTCTCTCGCTCTCTCTCCCTCCCTTCCTCTCTCTCGCTCTCTCTCCCTCCCATTCTCTCTCTCTTTCTCCTTCCCTCTCTCTCTCTCTCTCTCTCTCTCTTTCTCCCTCTCTCTCTCTCTCCTTCCCTTTCTCCCTCTCTCTCTCTCTCTCTCTCTCTCTCTCTCTCTCTCTCTCTCTCTCTCTCTCTCTCTCTCTCTCTCTCTCTCTCTCTCTCTCTCTCTCACTTATTGATGTGAACTGAAGTGAAGTGTTGAGTCGAGGCAATAAGGCACAGTGATATCATTCACTTGCATTGACAGTCGCACCTAAACCCAACTTAAAGGCACAGATGAAAAGAAGATGATCTGTCTAACCAAGTAGCGCTCATTGAGTACATTAACGAAAGAGATTATTACACAATGCAAAGATCAAAGCGAAAACACTATTTAATAGTACAATATCAATCAAACATTGTTGGTTAGTACACACAATAGAATTGATTCGAGTTAAGTAGATAAAGCCGTGTATGTATATAAGTTACATAATGTGTTACACTTGTTAGACAACACTAGAACATTGATCGTTCATTCACTGTAAAATAGCCAATTGAGAATCAAATTGTACTGTTTTGGTTATGGATATATTGCATTATACTTTGTACTTTAGGGAGATTAGCTGGCAAAAAGGTATTGCAGGTATATGATATAAGTTATATATTGTTTAGTAATCGGAAGCTGCGTTAGATGATTAATTGAATATGGGACCACTTACTATGAAGTAAATATAAGATGTGTGTTTGTTTATTTGCACTAGATGACTAGGCTGATTATGGTGTTTGGTGTTGCTGGTGGTGCTGGTGGTGCATTTGGTGAGCTAGTGAGGACGATGCTGCTACTGGACTGGTGGTGATGGTCGCCATTTGGAATGTGTTTGGTGGTTGGGCATCGCGTGGACCGAGCTGCACTTCACCACCTCGTTGGGCTACCACTCCCGCTTCATAAGACTGATGGTAGAGTTGTCCAATATTGGTCCGAAGAGTGGATTCATCTGGGACATGTAGGTTATGAGCCACATGAGATAACAGGATATGGCGCCTGTTTGGGGAGTAGAGGGAGAGAGTGAACGTGTTAACTTTGGGAGAATTCGTATATCAGAGCAATGTAAGCGCGTACTTTGACTCAGTAATGCATCCTCCTTCAATGTTGATCATTGAGAGCTCAAGAGGAATGATCAAAGTCAATCAGGCTTAGGCAATCTAATCTACACATATGGAATCCTTAATCCATCAGTGCGGCGTAGCTAATCTCTGTCCGGGCATTGCCAATTCTCACTCGAAGCACACATAATCCATACTCGCGGCATGGCCATTCCACCCACATATGGTACAGCTAATGCTCATTGGCAAAGCCAATCTAAACTTATGTCATAAACTCAAATTTGTTTGCGCGACACCTAAATCCATAAGCACAATGCGCAGTACTGTGTGCGTAACATATGTTCGATCAGGGTGCAACTTACTCATCGTCACCATTAGCTTGATGACGTCCTTGTTTGGATTGCTGTCGGGCAGGAAGGCCGGCACACCGAAGCCCAGTGCCCCAAACAGACAGGTGAACAGAAAGATGACTCCGAGTCCCATGGTAGTGACGAATTTGGACGGGTTTTGTTCGCGAATTAGCGCAAATTGGCAATCGAGGAGGAAGATGGTGAGGAGGAGGAGGATGCACGTACAGTGAGAGACTGTGAGCGCTAATTGATTGAGTGCTTGTAAGTGATTGAGGTTAGAGTGCAATGTGAGTGTGTGAGTGTGTGAGGGATAGTGGTGATGATGAATAGACACTCGAGGGACATGCAAATCAGACGTGCGATGTGTGGAAAAACCAACAAAAACCACAAGATATAACACTCGGACAGTGACGAGGACGCACAGAGAGCGATGATTGTGTGCTGGCGACGGGCGAAATTGAGGAGCGAGTGCTCAAGGCGGGGAGGGTGAGCGCAGAGTGGAGAGTGAAGAGCAGCGAGAGGACAAACCTGACTGACTGTGTGTGTGAACGCGAGCACACGAACGAACGCAACCAAAGTGACTCATCAAAACAACACTGCTCAGTAATATCCCCAAAAGTTCGCTCACTCATACAGCGGAATAATTTCTGGCAATAAAACCATCTGAACGCACCCCAAAAGTAGTACCGCCCACAAATGATCCTGTTCACAACTTTGTACTCCCATAAGCTCTGTAGCTCAATGGAGCTTATAGTGGACTGTGTCGCCCAAGTTGAGGGGACATCATAAAGAAATGATAAATCAATTCGAATTAGCCAATACACTAATTGGTACTGATTTACTGTGACCGACACGATTCATTTGGGTGTGATTGTGGTTTGTGGTTTGGGTTTGGTCTGATTCTCGCAATTATGCATCGATTCGAATAATGAGCAGCTCAAGGAGAATGAGGGCAACAGCAACAACAACAAAACGAACGAACCAACGAATGCGTTATGAAGTGATGAACAACAAAAAGAGTTATGACCACAGGACAGTGCGTTTCGCTGCGTTCTCTCTCTTTCTCTCTCGCCCAGCCATCACTTTTGATTTGTCTTGTCTCCGCTCGCGTCCACTGCCAACTCATATTAACTCATATCTCTCGACTTTTTGTCTCTGGAGGGTGCTGCATTGTGTGTTAGCTCGTATTGGCTCGCACAGTGACTCACCGTAGACGGGTCATTCAGTGTGATGATGACTGCCGTCGGTCGTCCGCTGTCACTCTCTCCTCTCTCGCCTCACCTTGCCTCGCCTCAGCAGAACACCACCGAGCGGTCATCCAACCGTGCTCCCGTGCTCCTCTATGCACTGGTAGTAGTTATTACCTGCGCCTGATTAGCTGGCGTGCTTCTCTTTGACCTTGTGAACCATTTCCCATTGGAATTGTCGCACCACTGAATCGTATCGGTGAGCAAGATACACACATACACACACCTTTGTTAGATCTCGTCACTCTACTTCAATCTCAATACGTGAGCACGATAACGCGATCACCTCCACACTCAACGATGATCTCTCCCTGACCTGAGGTATGTACTGATTGAGTCAAATCGATTCCCACTTCAATAGAACAAATGGTCATACCCTCCATGTTCTGTTCGTTTTGTTATCTAGTAGGTCTCTCTCTCTCTCTCTCTCTCTCTCTCTCTCTCTCTCTCTTTCTTTCCCTCTCTCCCTCTCTCTCTCTCTCTCTCTCTCTCTCTCTCTCTCTCTCTCTCTCCCCTTCTCTCTCTTTCTCTTTCCCTCTCTTTCTCCTTCCCTCTCTCCCTCCCTCCCTTCCTCTCTCGCTCTCTCTCTCTCCCATTCTCTCTCTCTTTCTCCTTCCCTCTCTCTCTCTCTCTCTCTCTCTCTCTCTCTCTCTCTCTCTCTCTCTCCCCTCTCTCTCCTCTCTCTCTCTCTCTCTCTCTCTCTCTCTCTCTCTCTCTCTCTCTCTTCTCTCTCTCTCTCTCTCTCTCCCTTTCTCTCTCTCTCTCTCTCTCTCTCTCTCTCTCTCTCTCTCAATCCCTCTCTCTCTCTCTCTCTCTCTCTCTCTCTCTCTTTGCTTACTTTTCTTGAGTACCTGTACTATCACGCGTTATATCAATTGTTATCTTCTGGAATGATGGTCATCAAGGCCTGACCAGTCGAGTAGTGATCACTCTTGCTCAAGGTATAGCCAATCCTCACACCTACTCCAAATAGCTAATCCATGAACAATCGGCACAGCTATTGCTCACTCCAAAAGCATTGCCACTCCACACTCACAGTAAGGCTAATCCAATCACAATCCATTTCTCATAAATGTTCGCAGTATGACCAATCCACACACTCATGTTCTTACTAGTCCAGACACTGCATATCTCATCAATGCTTATGGCATAATTAATACACACACACACACACCATCAAATAGCTAATCCATTTACATACTTCATTGCTATTGAGCACATCCAAGTGATAGCAACTCCACACTCACGGTTTTGTATTCTCCGCTCACTGCTTAGTTCTATGCTCATGGCAAAGGCATTGCACACAGCCACACCGAATCGCTAATCCATATACATTGGGGGTAGCAATTGAACGCAGACATAGATACACTCGACACATCAATGCTAACGGTTCTGTTATACCTTTAACCCATACGGCTTTCACTGAGATATGCCTCACCTAGGCTAGCTCAAATTGACCTAAACAACGAATTGTACTAATCCTGCTCAGTTGTTTCCCCTCATCAAGGTGACCCTCAACACTGCGAATGTGCATATCATCGTTACATGGTCTTGAACAAGGTATGTTCCCAAACACCCAATACTTTCATACTGACTAGTGAAACATTCGATAGACCTATTCCCCATCATCGTATAGTAGTTATCGTCCAATTGGATTGATACATGCCTAATGGCGTGATGCAGGATACCTAATTACTAAAGGCAAGTCTCTCTTTATCCTCGAGCTCTCACAATGTCTTATTGTACTTGTCCAAACAGGCATAACCCGCAATAAGCCTGGTCAATCAGGACAAATCGTTGTGTTCCACACGATCTCAATCTGCATGTTCGCATTGCCCCTTCTGCCAAAACATGATCTTCCAAGCTCAAGTCAACCCGTTGGCACCCGATCTCTCAGTGCAGTCATCATCATCCCACACACCAAAGTGCCTCAAACCGCCATTGTCCCCAATGGATCATCTAATCGCGCGCTTCAATCTACTGATCTTCCTGCTGTCCATCATATCATCACCTGCACCAGTCAGGGCCGAGCTGACAACTCCATCACCACCGCCAATAGTCGAACCGCATCACTACTGGCACGACTTCTCCTGTGGACGTCTGTACTATCGCTCCTTTCATCTCGACCAGAACGAGGATGTTCTCTATGTGGGCGCGATGAATCATCTGTTTCGACTCCATCTGTCCAACATCAATCGAACCCACTGCAGTACAGACTCGGTGCGCCTCGAGCCCACGAGCACATACAACTGCATCACCAAAGGCAAGTCAGACCGGTACGAATGTCAAAACCACATTCGAGTCATCCAACCAATCGCGTCTGGTCAACTGTACGTGTGTGGCACCAATGCACACAATCCACGTGATTGGATGATCGCAAGTGCCAATCTGAGTCTACTGCCTTCGGACTCTTCGTGGCCTGGCATCGGCAGTGGAGTGGCCAAGTGTCCATTCAATCCTGAGGACAATGCCACAGCAGTTTGGGTGAAACACGGCAATCCTGCCGGTCTGCCTGCACTGTACTCGGGCTCGGTGGCAGACTTTAACCAAGCAGACGCGGTCATCTTCCGTACTGACCTGTATGACCGTACTGGTGGACAGGTGGTGTTTCCCTTCAAGCGGACACTCAAGTACGACTCCAAATGGCTCGACAGTAAGTGTACCGTGTCTTGTCTATAACTCGATCTCACTTTTCTTATCGCACAGAACCGAACTTTGTTGGCTCATTTGACATTGGCGAGCACGTTTACTTTTTCTTCCGCGAGAACGCCGTGGAGTACATCAACTGTGGCAAGGCCATCTACTCTCGGGTGGCCCGAGTGTGCAAGCACGACACTGGCGGCAACAATATGCTCCACAAGAACTGGGCCTCCTACCTCAAGGCCCGACTCAACTGTTCCATTCCTGGCGAGTTTCCGTACTACTTCAACGAGATCCAGTCTGTGTATCGACTGCAGGAGAAGTTCTACGCTGTGTTCACCACATCCGCCAACGGACTGGTCGGTTCGGCTGTGTGTTCGTTCACGCTGGCCAAAATCGAAGAAGTCTTCCAGGGCAAGTTCAAGGAGCAGATCACCTCATCGTCTGCCTGGCTGCCGGTGCTCAGTACGAAGGTGCCCGAGCCACGACCGGGCACCTGTGTTGAGGACACCAAGTCGCTGCCCGATTCGGTGCTCAACTTCATTCGATCTCACCCACTGATGGACTCATCGGTGCGACACGACAATCACAAGCCAGTCTACTACAAACGAGATGTGTTGTTCACTCGAATTGTGGTGGACTGGCTCGAGGTGGAAGGAATGCAGTACGTGGTGTACTACATTGGCACTGACACTGGTCACGTGTACAAACTGGTCGAGTGGTACGATGCGTCTGGTGAATCGAACACGAATGTGGTGGATGTGTTGCCTGTCACTACGCCCGACGCCATTCGAGTGCTCGAGATCTCGCCCAAATGGAAGTCTCTCTACATTTCCTCTGACTTGACAATTCGTCAGTTGAGTCTAACAGCGTGCAAGTACGAGAGTTGTGCACGCTGTTCACGTGATCCATACTGTGGCTGGGACAAGCCCGAGAGTAAATGTAGACCGTACGCCCGTGGACTGATCCAAGATCCAACTGATGCAATTCCTCTTCTCTGCGAAACGTCAGTCCCGCGTACAATAAAGAAACTCACCTGGGGCCAAAGTGTTCACCTACCGTGTGCCATCAACAGTGCAGACATTGACAGTCTCATACAATCACAGGGTGAGCTTGAGTGGTTCTTTAAGGCAAGTGACCGTTCCAAGATGCTTCGAGTGCAACCGAAACGAGAAAAATTCCTCTTAACATCACAGTACGGTCTCGTGATTACCACTCTGACAGATCTCGAGTCTGGCCGGTACGACTGTCGCCTCGGGCCCAACACACTGTACAGCTATGCAGTGTATGTGGAGGCCAAGTCGTGCACCGCCTCAACTATGACCGAATTCAGAAAGGTGTACGCCGACTGGTGTTCCGAATTTCAGAAATACAAAAAGTCACTTCAGAAGTGGCAAGAACAGTCGACCAACTGCTACATCGCTGAACCGAAGAGTGCATGGGAGAAGCAATAGAAGCCCACCTTTGTGATCCATAGGTATATACGCCAAAGCCAAAGGCTTGTTCACCTTGTTATTGCCATTCAGCACAGCACACACACCGTAGTCATTGCCAGTCGTCATCATCATGTTCACTGCTTAGTATGCTAATCACTTCATTTAGTCCATAGATCATAGTCATCATCATAGAATATATATATCATAGTTTACGTCATTCTAATCCAAGTTTGATCTGATTTTGATCCTCTTATTATGATTTATTTTTATAATTATTATGATCAAGTGTATTAGACAAACACTACGAGCTATAGTCTATTTTGTTGTTGTTCTTGTTGTGATGCCTCCTAGAGTTGCATCAGTTTATGTGCTTCACTACTAACTATAATCGGTTTTAAACCTTGAACACATTCATATTCACAAACACACCATCAAAGTCCCTCGTCTCTATGTCCCTCACCCTAATCCCCCTCACCTAAATGTCCTCTTTAAAGTCACCTCTCACCTTCACATCTCCTTCACTCCACTCGTCCCTTACCTAGACGTCCTTTCGTTAAACGTCCCTCACACCTCTCACCCAAACCAAAGTCCAAACATATCTCTCTCTCCCTCACTTATAAACCAAAGCACCGAGCTAGTTCAACTCTGTTGTTATATTTGTTGTTGTACTACTACACTTCACCTTCATCGTCATCATCATCATCATACCAGTGACCAAACACATTAATATTACTACATTTTTGTTTTACAATCAACGACCTTAATTCTTAATTTCACACATTTTTCCGCTTTTTCTGTTGTATTATCAATCCCACCGAGTGAATTGTATCTCTTTTTCTGTTCCAACACACCTCTTTCTCTATCTGTTCCCATGATACCAAGTTCCGTTATGTGATACAGACAACATACAAACCAATAGTTGTGTGTACTTTTGTGTGTGTGTGTGTGTGTGCGTGTGTGTGTGCATGAATGTGTGCATCTAATGTACGACAATCCCAACCAAAGTTGTATTGAACTTGAATTATGACATAGTCAACAGACACACCAACACACACACACAACACAGAATACACATTTTAATGATAATTATAACAATAAAGTTATTCTTTTGATTTACAATTGTGTTCTTATTGGGTTTGATCATTTGTGATTTGACTGTTCTCGTCTTTATCTTCATCATCTGCTCGCTTCTTCATGAGAGTACTCGCCACAATGCCCCCAAACAGAATCCAACCAATGTGAATGTTGTCATTGAACGCCTTACCGCACTGTTCCACGTTGTTCATGTCCGTTTTCCTAATAATCCTCACCAGTTGTGCAGCACAAGCGCCCACCGACAGATAGTAAGGCCAGCACTGTCCCGTGTTGAGACCAGCCACCAACAGAGAGCTGGCCATCAGTCCAGTGAAGCCGTATAGATACTCCGAAGTGCGTTCACCAAACTTGAGCGCCGTTGACTTGAGGCCCAACTTGGCGTCATCGGCCTTGTCCTGATGAGCGTAGATTGTGTCGTACACTAGAGTCCAACATATGCCACTCAGGTAGAGTGGCAGAACAGCGTACAGGTCGAGCGAACCGTTGCACACCACCGACCAGCCCAACAGAGCGCCCCAATTGAAGGCCATTCCCAGCACGACTTGAGCCCAATTGGTGAAGCGCTTACATGTGGGATAGATCACTACAATGGCCATCGAACTCAGAGCTAGGTAGATGCTGAAACGAAAGTAAACGAGAATTAGTAGAAACAATCGAACACAATCAATCGAACCTGTTCAAGTCAAACTGCATTGCAATCAACAGACCGGACGCATTCAGTCCATGCAGTAGCACCATCGCATCCATTGAGCTAATCTGTCCAGAGGCAATAGGTCGCCCCTTGGTGCGTGCAACACGAGCATCGAACTTTTGATCCCACAAATCATTGATAATGCAACCAGAACTACGCAACAGTAGTGCACCAGCACCAAACATAGCCAACAGACTCGCGGACGGCAGTGAGCCGGGTGCAGTTGCCAGTGCAATACTCCAATAGCACGGCCATAGAAGAAGCCATGTTCCGGTTGGCTTGTTCAGTCGCATCAACATGGCATACGGAATTAGTTGTGTGGGAAGGGATTGCACCAAGCGTTCGGACACTGACATTTGGCGATCATTTTGGAAATTCGAATTCAGACATTTAGATTGAACGGAACTTGCAATTGGTAGCAAACGAATGTTGTGGTCTTGTTGACCATAATGATGATTTCCATAAGGATGTGACGATGACGTTGTCCGAGGTAGGTAAAGTCGATTTATGGTTGAAATGGACGCATTAGGCACTTTAGACGAAGCAAAACAAATCACATTAGATGACTTGAGTAAAGAACGCAACAGAAAAGAACGCATCTTTCAAGGTTTGTTTGTTTGTTCTCTCAGAGTAATGAACTCGTGTTGTTGTTGACTTTGGACAATCAATCGAATACACTTTTGACATACACACAACAAACACACATGCCAAATTGTATTGATTTTGTTATATTATTCAATAGACAGTCTTTCAGTTTTTATAAGTTGACAAAACATTTGCGTTATTCGACTTACTACGACTTGGCCTCACCATCTTCGTCGAACATCATCATATACTCGAC
This sequence comes from Rhizoglyphus robini, assembly GCA_023373905.1. Lineage (NCBI taxonomy): Eukaryota > Metazoa > Arthropoda > Arachnida > Sarcoptiformes > Acaridae > Rhizoglyphus > Rhizoglyphus robini. The sequence goes on along the minus strand of JAKIJQ010000017.1, from coordinate 834,896 downwards.
TGTACAAAAACATCAACAAAAAATAGCCATGATCTAACAAAATAAGTGATTTAATATGATTTGTAGGGCGAAACTTGACTTTGTGCACAAGTCATGATAAATTCATCAATGATAAGTCTCCAATCAACACGTCTGCCTGGTAGTGCATCTTATCAAGTGGCCATGCACTGGCATGCTGAGCTAATCGAATATATACAAAGCTGTACAGAAAGTGTACTAGTCCTTATCAACAAGAAATGTATTCATAAATTGATTTCCACTCCCAAATTATTATTAATATTCTCGTAAATAAACTTTATGAACAACACACAATAATAAATAAATTCATAATTAATTATGAATTCAATTATTCAAAATTATTATCTCGAAAATCCTCGACAAAAAGAATCGAAGAAAAAAACTAATTAAAATTAATTATGCTCAAGTTGTGCGCAAATATATTCAAATAATATTGTTTTTGTATTTATATGTTCAATAATTAACTCCAATCTAATTAATGATTTTCGAATAGTATCAAAATCGAGTGACTTATTGAACAATTTAAATTCAATAATAATTATTTTTTAATATATAATATTCATGTGATTGAATCCAGACCACTTTTTATGCTTGGCTTTTTATATATTAACAATTCTGCATAATAATTAATTGAAATGATCCATTAATCAAGCAGAACCCACAAAAAACAGTCAGACATTGTCTGGACCGGGATGCAGATGCAATTTGAATAAAGTTGACAAAACCCAGACAACCAGACTTGGCATATTACAACAATCTCTCTCTCTCTCTCTCTCTCTCTCTCTCTCTCTCTCTCTCTCTCTCTCTCTCTCTCTCTCTCTCTCTCTCTCTCTCTCCCTCTCTCTCCTCTCCCTCTCTCTCTCTCTCTCTCTCTCTCTCTCTCTCTCTCTCTCTCTCTCTCTCTCTCTCTCTCTCTCCCTCTCTCTCTCTCTCTCTCTCTATAACACAATAATAAATTAAGAAAGAAGAAATATATGTTCTTTATGTAAATTATCTTAATATTCATTTTTTGTGATATATGAATGGTCCCTTTCTATTTCTAAGGAAAAAGGCATTTAAATATTCTAGTAATTTCTCTCGCAATTTTGCAATTCGAAATTCCGACGAATCCAGTAAAAAAAGAAAGAAAATCAAAACGAGAAAATAATTTCGCCAATTCTGTAATATTCCGTGAATGTTCTTGTTTATCTCTTCTCGGAATAATGGAATAAATGTTCCAATTGGAATTTTCCAAGAAGTAATGAATACTAAATTTGCTTGTCCGGTTTATTATTATTATTATTCGTTTTATATTATTCGAATTTTTTTTTCTCGAAGAATTTAGTATTGCGTAGTGGAGATCGTATTTTGTTATTTGTTTGCTTCTTCTTCTTCCTCAAAAAGGGAGACCGGAAATTTAATAAATATGCAAAGTATGAGATCAAAGCTCGTATATGCGTTTGCCTTAAATGTCAAGACGACATAAATAAATCTCAATGTACGAAGTGCAAATGCAATATTCCTAATGTGTACCAAGAAGTAGAAGGAGTAATATGAAGTAGGATTCTGTTTTTGTGTTGTTGTTGAGGAGACCAAGACCAGAAGAAAGTGCATTGAGCAAATGGCCAAGACATTTCAAGTTCAATCCAATTTGTCTTGAGCGTCTTTGGAATGCATTCTAAGTGATATTGAGTTTCACTTTTATTATATTATATTTCTTTTTTTTCTCGCTAAATAAGCGCGCAGAACTTGACATTGGAATCATTGTCTGTGAGTGAGTGAATTGTGCTCTCTTACTAACGAGAATTTTGCTATTTGGTTGTGTGGGAGAGCAATTCAGTGGAATGCATTATTATTACTGTTATTGTTATTAGTATTGCATTTCAGTGGTAGTTTGTGACTGTGACTACTGCTACTGATGCTGCTGACGATGTGGCTGTACTTTTTCCATTGTAATGTCAATTGGGGGATCGAGCAGAGTGAAGTAGAGTGAATGTATTGCCCAACACGAACAACGAACAGCACAATTCAATTCGGTTTGTATGTACCAATTGGTTTGTGCTGTGTGTGTGTGTGGGCTGACTCCGTTTTGGCTCTCATTTTGACAGGCCAGAACGAACCGAAACGTATGAACCAACATCGCCGGAAATTGAGAGAGAGAGACCAAGCAAGACTCGAGTTACCGAGGAGATGATGATGAGATGAAATGTAATGGCAGAGAGAGAGAGAGAGAGAGAGAGAGAGAGAGAGAGAGAGAGAGAGAGAGAGAGAGAGAGAGAGAGAGAGAGAATTCCAGTGCGAGGGCGAACCGAACACGAATGTATGAGTGATTCGATGATGAGTGAGTGCCCATGCTATATATGCCCGTCCTGACTGGATGGCGCCCAACTGGATCAAGGCGAGAGATTGTACTCGCACTTTGTGTGTGTTTGTAGATTGATCAAATTCATGCGCACCGCTGGACATATTACATGAAGCCTAATGTGCGCCTTGAACTTATACTATCATTATTATAATATGAGGGAAATATGAAAAGTTTCACTTTATGAATGGCGTTCAAATGAATGAGCTCGGAGAACAGGAACTTATGAGTATGAGTGGGGAACTCAATTTGCCGTTCTTTCTCTCTCTTTTGTACTTGGCGCGATGGGTTCGGTGGTTCATATTGATCGAATGGAAGCGGGCGCCGAGCTGGCGCCTGCCGCTTCACCGCATCTTCGTTACTCTCTGTTCTGTTTTTTCTCTCTTTCTACGACTCATTCAGTCTGTTCCATTCTTATGGCTCCCACTGTTTTTGTATTTGGTACGCAAACGCCAAAACACATTCGGAACACCTATGAGCTGTACTGTTGGTGTGTGCATTTGATTCGCGCGCGGCATTGGTGAGTCAACACTCTCAACTCCCACCAACTCACACACAGGCACAGCCATTGAGAGCAGTCGCTTTAGTTTTCGAACGGACCGACAACAAACGGGCAAGCCACATTAGAACGGCCAACTCATACAGACACACACACACTCGCGCCTCTACTAACCAGATGAGTTCGAGTCAGTCAGTCAGTGCCCATTGGTGAGGCATCAAGACGACCACGACGACGACGCGTTCGAAGGCTGCTTCGTGTTCACTGTGATTATCATCGAGTCCATAGTGCGACTGCATCGACCAACAGGCACAGGATTTCATCCTCACATATCATCGCTCCCTCTCTCAAACGGGACTGAACAGTAAAATGTAATCACTCTCACTCCTCTCTCCCGCTCTGCCTCCTTATCATCATCACCAGCAGACAAACGTAAACATACAACCGAACTACAACATCGAACAGACAAACTCGCGCGAACCCGTAAGTGTGCATCCATCCATCCATTCGACAGGCATTCGATCAGTGTGTGCCTGTGTCTGGTCTCAGTTGGGCATTGGTCATCTCTCCTCAAGCGAACATGCCTTCACCACTGAACACACCGACCAGCGAGAACATCCCACACTCCATCTTCGACACGGTGGTAGACATTGATCTGGACGAGAAGTTACCCCGTCCACTGGTAGTGAGCAAGTCTGCAATTCGCGAAGTGACCACCACCACCACCACTGCACTTAGTCAGTCATCATCATCACCCTCATCATCATCATCGCCTGCATCATCATCGAAGCCACCAAACAGTGCCAGCGCCACTGGTGAACAGGATCACTTCTTTTCGTGTTTAGGCTCGAACGGACATCTCTCGAAGGAGACATTCTCGCCCCTGTCGGGCTCGTCATCGTCCAACTCGAGCAAGTTTGCAACACCAGCCGAGGAACTCGAACCGTGTGACGAGTTGTCCACCGAGAACCGAAGCGGCATAACCGTGGGAATCGAGTCCGCGACACCCGAACCACCGGTACTGGAAGCAGATGGAAGTGCAGACAACAGCAACAGCAACACTGGTGATAGTAACGGACCCGAGCTAAACACCCTCAAGACTAATCTAACCCTTGCGTTCAATTCGGAGCTCAAATTGAATGACACTACCTTTCCAGGTACAGTATCCAACCCTTAATTGCATGGCAATTGCGTAATCAAGCGGCACAGTAATAATAGAACGTTCGGAACGGTTGTTGCATAGATCGCGCGCGCACACATGCGAACAAGTCGGAATACTCCACTCCGTACTTGGCCCAATAATAACTTAATTAGATTATATTAGCTCAACGCGCTATGCATGTGTGAGCATAATTAAATTGACGCTCTCGTTTGGTTCGTTGGTTCGTTCGTTTGCAAAAACTTCCACATTTGTGTGTGTGTTGAATAGAACTCGAAACAAAAGCGAGTTCGCACAAATTTGCATAACACACAAACACAAACACAGAATGACATCTATTCGGTGAGTGCAGTGTGTGTGTGTGTACATTAGTGTGATGAATTTGGTGCGAACATTCTGGTGGATAGTGGTGCAAGGCAGCATTATTATTGTGGGCCAACATTCCCCGATTGTGAATGACATTTTCTCATATAGAAAGTGAATATGTCTGTGCCCGTTTATGTATGTTGAGTTTGTTTGTACATTTGGCCTTTTTCTCGTTGGTTCTCGCGGGCGCGCGCTCTTCTAAGTAAATCTTAGTATTATTGACCATGAACTTGGGCACACAGTGTACATTGAGTGAGTGAGAGAGATTGGCACAAACAAACAAACAGACAGACAGATACAAACAGACCGTGTGGGCATAGACAGACAAACAAGAGGCTTAGACGCTTTAGTACAAATATCCATTTGGGACTAATTTAATTGAGAGTGAGAAGAAAGATGAAGAAGGAGAAAAAATGGTCTTAATGAAGGAGAAATGTCTCGCGGCCTGAACAAATATTCGAGACAGTGCCACCTCTGAGAATCTCACCAATGAGATTTCGTATTTTCGAAATATGAGAATGGTTTTGGTGGTGGGCGACAAGTCGGTAAACAAGCATTCTCTTGTTCTGTGTGTGTGTGCGTGAGTGTTGACATTTTCATTGGAAATCCTTTTGGAAATCTCGGGAGCCAGAGAGAGAGCCGAGCGCCTTTCTGTGTTCGACCAAAATAATAATCAACTCAAGTCCTGAGTGGTGGAAACACTTTTGTGTCTGCTTGCCCGAGTAGTGTGCAGCACTTCTCGGGATTTAAGAGAGAGAGAGAGAGAGAGAGAGAGAGAGAGAGAGAGAGAGAGAGAGAGAGAGAGAGAGAGAGAGAGAGAGAGAGAGAGAGAGAGAGAGAGAGAGAGAGAGAGAGAGAGAGAGAGAGAGAGAGAGAGAGAGAGAGAGAGAGAGAGAGAGAGAGAGAGAGAGAGAGAGAAGTGTGTTCCAGTCTTGCTTTTGTTTTCGTTCAAGCAATTACTTTGATTTGGTGGAATTAATTGGAATTATATAATTCTCGGAAGGCTTACTTAGAGTGGTGGCGCGCGCTAATTGAGCGAACACAACGCTCACTAATTGTTTACAACTGGGAGCGCGCCCATCAGAGCATACTAATAAGTAAAAATAATTGTGCTGATTTCACAGTTCCAATTGGAACGTAAAATAACCCGCATAACCCCTTGGAGGGTTAATTACAAATTATGTTCATGTGGACATTTGTGCCCGTCGAGTTACTATTAGTAGATTGAGTGAATAGTTTTGGGATTGTTGTTTTTGTATGACGCTCTCCACTTTGCTCTTTGCTGAATGAGTGAATTGCTTCATTAACTCAAGAGGCATTTTATTTATGTTTATAGTATATAACTTATTAATTTGGGTGTATAAATAGATAGTCGTTGAGTTGAGTTGTGTGGATTGGGTGAGGGTAAAAATGTCTATTCAAGTATGGTCGAGATTGCTGCATTTGAGCTACTAATTTACGAGCGCTCCAATTTGGGTGTGCGTGTGTATGTCGAACATTTTGTAAATCAAACCAAGCGGAAGATCATTTTGGTTGTAAAGCGCACTCGATCGAACATTATGAACAAATCGAACAAACCGAGCCAAGCGCAAATGACTTGCCTAACAAGCTTAGCCACTTACCTTAAATCTGCAAACTTGTCAGGCCTGTACTCTTGAGATTACGACATTTTGCACTAGAATTGTACACAGCTTTAAAAATAGAATCGAGAAAAGCCGACTTTTGTGTTTGTGCATGTTGCGAGTGCTTCATTGATTTAACATTAAGACGGCGCCTAACTTTTATTGTCAACTCTGTTTTGTTTGATTGTGTAACTGCAGCAGAGCTTAACACTGGATCGATTCGTTGTCGTCGAGCTCGTCTCCATCTCAAATTGTCCATGAACAGTCCAACTACACAGCAGGAGCAGGCCAAGGTGGACGGTCCACTTGGTCGTTCGGTTGACTCGGTGGATGGCTCGTCGGGCTCGTCCTCGGTTGGCCCGAGCAGTGCCACCATCAGCACCAATGGCAGCATCAACACCGAGTCCACTGAGTCCATCAGCAGTGCGAGCGGCAGTGGCACCAACAGTGCGGGTCATCACTTGCCAATGATCAGTCCCGCATCGGCAGGGCCCAAGTCGGCACCGATTCCGCTGAGTCTCACGACGGCACTCACCATCAACACTGGCTGTACTCCACTCAGCCAGGCTGACCAGCAGCAGTTGCCAATACTGCAACGACGCAAACGACCCGTTTTCAACTTTTATCTCAACAAATCGGCCAATGCTATCGATACTGTGCGAGTGGACACCAAAATGCCATTGGAGAGACAAGGGTGAGTTCGCTTTTCGTTGCTTATTGTTACCTTTTGTCATTTTGCAACTGCCTTTTGGCATTATGTCATTTTGTTGTTTGTTTGTTTGGATGACAAAAGGATAAGTTTGCACAAACTTTGTATTCTATTTACTCGAACTTAAAAGTGGACCACTCTGTGCCCCAAAGTGTACCACATCCGGTCGGTAACCGAACACAATTCACTTTACACCACTGTACAGCACACTACTTGTACACTAGTCTCCAACTCAAAAGTAGTGTCTCTCTTCTTGTTATTGGCACTCACTTTAGCCTAATTAGGCTCACGAGTGAGTATGAGATTGCATTGTGTCTGTGTCTCTCTCCCACTCGGTGTATGTGACTACACGCCCGACAGTGTGTAGCCACTTTATTGAATTGGACTCCATTTACTCAATTGGACAACACAACACACCAATTTGTTTGGCTGCTTGTGAGCAGATTGAGTTACATGCACACGAACACACACACTCGTTTGGCAAAGTGGCTCGAGATGGGCCAATTACTGTAATAAAAAACTGACTTTGAATTGACTGACGGAAATGCCGTGTCCAATTGGCTTATTGACACACACAACTCAGACACATACAGAGAGACACGAACACACAAATCCGATCAGTATTACTGTGAGATAGTGGCCGGATGATCATTAGGTGATGGGATCACGGTTTGATTATGTCGAAATATGTGCACAGGGTGGGCGAAGCAAACAGGGTGATCGATAAAGGTTACTGTTTTGACGCTTACTTTGATTTGTCGATTAGCTAATCGAACTCTCTCTCTCTCTCTCTCTTTCTCTCTCTCTCTCTCTCTCTCTCTCTCTCTCTCTCTCTCTCTCTCTCTCTCTCTCTTTCCGTCTTATCCTTCCTCAGCTGGTTCCATGGATTCATCAACCGAGTGGACGCCGAGATGTTGCTGCACTCAACCAAGGTTGGCTCCTATCTGGTTCGCAAGTGTGATCAACGCAAGAAGGTGTACTCGCTCTCTATTCGGTATGTATTGATTGATCAATGATCTATTCGATTGGCCTTTGTATATTTAACCTTTTGATTAACCATAAAATGTTTCATTTTCTAATCTCCCTACGTAATCAGATCGGTGCGTGGCTATATGCACATTCGCATCTTCCAGCACCAGGAGACGGGCCGCTACACCCTGGGCACAACCTGTTCCGAGTACTTTGAGTCCATTCCCGAACTGGTGGATCACTTCACGGCAAATCGGCTGCCAATCTCGGGTGCGGAACACATGTCACTCATCTATCCGGTGATTGCTCAGTTGCTCTGAGCAGTGCGACAATGATGATGATAATGATTAGGCAAGTCACATGACGCCTTTCACACTACAACACACAGACACACACACCCATTGATGCACTTGTTATGCAAAGTCTTAATGACAACACACTCATCCATACACACAAACACATCCACACATCTCAACTCCTTCAATATCAGATCAGATCTTATCAACGAATTCCTAAGTACCACACCGAACCATATCATCTCTCTTTATCCTTCTCTTTTCCTTCTCTCTCCTTCATCCTCCATTCCAATCTATTTTGTCAAGTAGAGTACAAATGCGAGTGCCCCTCAAAGCAAAGCAAAAAGTTGGTTAATCGAAACAGAGTTACACGAACTCGAATGTGATACCACCTATTACTAATAATCCAGTAGAAAGTAACCATTACCACCACCCTCCTGGTACTATACGTGTTATTATTGCTATTTATTGTGTTAGTCCTTGTTATTATGTAATGTTGTTGTTCTGTTGTTAATGTTCTGTAATGTAACGATTGCGGTAAGCGAATTTCAGTTGGTAAGCCAAGACAAGAAAGCCAAACCAGATAAGTCATCACTATTCATCATCATTTCACTCACAATACAGCAATTATTCCGAATTATTCTTGCTGAAGTGATTCATTCCAAGGTAACTTTGAGTAGTCATTAGTTTAGCATTTACCTTTAAATTGCCTAAACGTCGGAGAATCCTTTTCCTCTCTCTCTCTCCTTAAACGTACGTAACGATACTAAATCATACGACATAACAAGCTTATTATATAACTTCAAAATCTTAAAGTCTCAACCTGTGCTTTCTCATTATCTTAACGCTTATCTCATCATTTTAATCCAACACTGTTCTGTCTGATCTATCCAAATTGCTACAAACTTCCCGACAAAATCCAATCCTCCACCCCCAAAGCCCATAAATCTATATATGACCAAATAGAATAGAATCAATCCTATTTTTCTATCCACTGAACCAACAAACCAATTCTTCCAGCCCCCACCAAAAGCATAGAAAGTCTATTTTATTTTTGTGTCCTATAGAAAAAAGAGAATCTAATTATCCAATTGATTTATCCAAAAGTTATTATATATTATATTTTGTTATTCCAATTCCATTGCACACCAACAGACACAGACAGACATACACTCTATTCACAAATGATGTAACATTTAGAGTAGATTAGATTAGATATTTGTGCACACGTGCATTTATTAAATTATGAGTACAAAAAATGTTTAAGAAGTACAAAACTATTATCATTTTTTCTTCTCGAAATGTTCCAATGTTACATTTGTTAAGCATTAATAAAATGATTCAAAAATATTGGCACCATTAGTAATTGAATATTGAAATAATTGCAATGATGAACAATGGGTAATATGTAATATGGTGCCTAAATGTTAATGCAAATCTATAGGTTCCTGTATATTAAAATATGTAGAATATGGTGCCTAAATGTACATTGTACATCTTAATTGGTACTAAATGTAAAAATATATCATATGTGTGCCTTGCTGTTAAAAATATAAATCCAATTGGTGCCTGTAAAACTAATTCTGAATCACCTAATTGAAAAACTTATTCTATGGCACCTTAATGTAACACTTAACACATGGCACATAATGTAGAACTTATCTTATGACACCTAAATGATAATCTATATGAAAAGATACCTTCTGAGCCGTGTCTAGATTGGTTGACTTGCCTCTTTGTAAAGGTGACGATGTAGGCGAAGGTCAAATGCTTGAGACAGTGTTGACACAAAGTGATGTGCAGCATCAGCTCGGTATACAAGACAAACGCGACCTTCATCGGGATGATCCAGCACCAACGCAGCGTGGTTATAGCCAGTGGCCATTGCGAAAGAGATGGTGGCCATGTCGTAGACGGTTGTTAACTGATCAGTGATGATCAGTGCGAGTTCGTCCAGGGTGATGGAGGCCACCATTTGAGTGCCAGTCTGTGACAAGTCGACATTCTTGCTGATGAGATTTGACTCTGGATCAGGCATGAAGAAGTCACCGTCGGCAATGTCTTCATCTTCGTCTTCATTAGTGGTGGTGTTTTCATTCTCACCACTACGGTGCGAGACAGCTTTGGTGGCCCATTTACCGAGTGCATGACGAACACGAGTGATGCATTCTTCGGTGATGGTATAGCGCTGATCGGTTGACAGATGTTTCAACGTTCGGTACAGTCCTACACGGCCAAGATACGAAAGGTTGTACACGAGTCCGGTGGGAGAGTAGAACAGAGCTTTATGGTCCGGCATGTAGTCGGCCAATCTTGCTCGTTGTTGCAGGTGTGCCTCTTCAGTTGGCGGGGTGGAAGAAGAGACAATCGTCAGGTCGGATTGGCTTGCCGAAATGGGATCCATGTTATTCTTGGATGACGACGTGAAAAAAGTTAAATGGGAAAAGTCTATTTCGCAATTCGGCAGCACAGTTGAGAGGTGATGTGCACTCGCTGAAAGCCAAAACTCAAGTGAATGAAAAACAGACAAACAAACAGCTGCTTAATCAATTAATCACAAATAAGTCAAGTTCGATTTGCCGATTAGACTTTTCGCTATTTCGACTCAAGCTAACCAAAACACGTACGCGTGATAAGTTTGTTATCGGAAAGACTTTTCCAATCATCTGTTTATTGATTTCTATGTTGAATTAAAATGTGTTATTTATTTAAGATCATTACATCCAATTGTGTACAGTAGTTTAGTGTACATTAGATGAAGAGTATAAAAGAATCCGTGAGCAATATGTAGAGTGTATACATGTTTGTGTACAGTAGGTTATGTAATAAATGGTATGAAAAATAGCTAATGTGTATAATGAAAAAGAAATGCTCACGGTTCCGTGAGCCTCAGTAATAAGTGTCACGGAAAATGGGATTCTTGAGCATAACACGACCATCCTTGACCACCACTCGCAGCTTGTGTTCTTGATGGTACTTGACAAAGTCCGCCACCGAAGTGAAAACCTTGCCTACCGAGCTACGCACCTGTCCATCCTCGTCCACCAGCAGTAGATGATGATAACGGCCATCCTCCTTGCCGGTGAGTACGTACTGATTACGAAATGACGATGAATCCCGCACCAGAAAGTCGCCATCATGCACCACCAACTGTTCGGCCATTTCACGATCGATCTTGTGATGGTACCAGGGTTCGTTGAACAGCTTCGAGTTGGGACTGTTCTTCTCGGCCTGTTCCTCTGAATAGAATGAGCCTGACTGTGCGTCCGCTTTGGCTTCGGTCTTGTGCTGCTGGCTAGTTGCTGGCTCCTGGTAGAGGTACCGTTTGAAGCGAAGATTGAATGCCTGTGACAGTGTGGCCACAAAGTTGCGAGCGTCCTCTGCACGGTCCGAACGAAAGACAAGGCAAACATCACCCTGCACTGGATGCTTCAACACAAAGGCAGAGTGGTGATAGTCAGTGGACATGGCAAAGGAGACTGTGCCCATCTCGTAGGCCGACGTCTTTCCACTCGATGACACAATCAGAGTAAGATGGTCCAAGGTGATGGAGGCAATCATCGCGGTGCCAGTGTTGGCCAATTCCACCTTCTTGCTAATAAGCTCATCGTCACGCTCCGTCATGAAAGTGTCATCACTGCTCTCGCCTTCACTGTCATCAACACGATAACGATTATCTTTGGTGTTCAATCGTCCGAGGGCACGTCGCACACGTACAATACACTCCTGGGTGAGGCTATAGCGCTGGTCGAATGTCATCTTCCTCAGTGACCGGTAGACAGTGACACGGCCTAGATAGAACAGAGGATAGGTCACGCCAACCGAGGTCTCAAAGCTAGAGTCCTTGTGGATGTGCTCGGGCACGGTGATCTTGATCGAACTAGCCATCGAGGAGAGTAAGTCTTCGTCACGTGAGGAGGAAGATGAGGCGGTATCAAAGGTCAGGTTCGACTGACTAGCGGACACTGGATCCATCGTAGGTAAAGTAATGAGGGAAGTAATAGTCGTTGAGAGTACCGAAAAGTGGAGAGTGGAGAGGACAAGACAAGTCGAACACGAGAGAGGCCACCAAATCGAGAGCACAGTCCGAGGCAAGTTAGCACGAGGTAGAAGACAAACGCCGACTGAACGAACGACAACGTGCAGGCACACAGGCACACAGGCAGACAGTCGACTAATAGTCACCAATGAGTCAAGTTCGATTAATCGATTTAGTCTACCGCTTTTTGTGAGTGAACCAACAGGCACATTCACATACAACGACTCGTTTGTTATCTGAAAGACTTGTCTTATCAGTCATGTTTATTAAACGATTTCTAAATATGTGAATTTTCTTGTTATTTTAGTTTTACAAACAAACAACAGTGATCTCTGGCTCGTTTACATCCAGAATGGCTTATACTCGGACACATTGATACTAAACACTACCTTCTGTCTGAAGTACTTGTTCTGTCGATAGCCAATGGTGATCAGCTCGAGCTTGACCAACTGTGGTCCGGGCAGTGGTTTGATGGTCATCAGTTTGATTTCGTTCACACGCAGACGACGCAACTTGAAGTACTCCTCCTGACGGATCGGTGGTGACCAGCTGGAGGACAGTTGGTGCAGTGAGAAGTAGGCACCGTACTTGCCCGCGTAGGTGTTTGGGTCGGGATCGTCTAGGTAGCGACTTGCGTAAAAGTCCCACTCGGTACGGCGGCTGAAGCGGGCAGTCTGATTGGCGAACACATTGATGGTGATGTAGTTGAGCTCGTGGTAGCCGTCACGATCGATTGAGTGATAGTTCTCCTTCTTCACACGACAGGACACACTGTGTGCAGAGTGTAGAGTAAGTATTGAACATTGCAGCCACGCACACACAAACCTTTCATCATATCGCAATCGTTTGTACCCTGAAGGACAGGCCCATTCCTCACACTTGTACCCACCGTATGTGTTGGTGCAAATCTGGTCTGGATTGCTCTTGCACAGGTTCTTGTTCTGAGTACACTCGTTGATATCTGTAAGCAGGCACTTTATCTTTCCACAACCCAAATTCACCAAACCCACTCACCAGTGCATTCCTCAGTCCCTGCGTGTGTTCGAACAAACTTGAATCCACTCGGGCAAATACAGTCGAACGAGCCAATCTTGTTGACACACAGTCCGTAGCACACTTTGGGCGAGATTTCGTTGGTCTTGTTGCTTGTTGTCACCTTGTTTGTCTGTTTGTCCTTCATCAGTGCACACTCGTCCACATCTTCACACGACTTTCCATCAGCCGCCAACTTGTAGCCCTCCTTACAGCTGCACCGATAACCACCTTGAGAATTATGACAGTTGTGTTCACATTTGGACAGGTACGAGTAAGCACACTCGTCAATGTCGACACACTGTCCCACCGAGTTGACCGAGTAGCCGGTGACACACTCATCACATCGATACGAACCAATGGTGTTGATGCATTTGTGTGGATGTGCACACAGCCACCACTCCTCGGTGCACTCGTCCACGTCATTACAGTTACGGGCACCGTCCATGAGGAAGCCCTTCTTACAGGCACAGTCATAGTGGCCCTGTAGATTGATGCACTCCTGGTTGGGTCCACACTCTGCCTCACTGGTGGCACACTCGTCAATGTCGCTACAACGGTCCACTGGAAAGTGATTGATAACGTGACTTATGCACAAGCATTACATTTACTCACATGTCTGATTGTACTGATAACCTGGTGGACAGTTGTTGACACAGTTGTATCCAGTCTGTGTCTTGATGCACTGTTCAGTGTCTTTGCATGGCTTGCTGGCACAGTGGTCCACCTCGACGCACACACCAATCGTCTCATTGAACACCATTCCAAGCGAACATCTCACCACCTGACAAATGCCCGCGACCAGTTCCTGGTTGAGTGGACAGCTGATTCGATCACACTTGAAGGTGCCCTGCACATTGCGACACATGTAACCGGACCCACAGTTGTGCAGTCCCAGGACGCACTCGTCAATGTCCTCACACACATCGTGATCGGCATTGATGGTGTAGCCAGTGCCACAGTCCTGCACTCGAACACAGTGAAACGAGCCAATTGTGTTGTCACACCGAAGTGAGTCGTGACAGTTGTGTGTGCCCAGTTGGCACTCGTTCACGTCACGACACTGTCCCGAGATTGGGTCCATCACGAAGCCAATCTAATTGCAATTCATCTTAAGACTACTCAAATAACCCAAATAGACCTACCTGACAGAAGCATCGAAATGATCCAATCGTGTTCATGCACGTCTGTCCGGCCAAGCACGGATACGGTCCATCCTCGCACTCGTTGATGTCCGCACAGGCGTTGAATGGCTCTCGTAGTCGAAAACCGGGCTGACACTTCGAACAGCTAAATGAACCAATCGTATTCACACAAAATTCGTTCGGTCGTGTACAGTTGTCCTGTTTCGTTTTGCACTCATCAATGTCGACACATTTTTGTCCACGAGAGTCGTACTCGTAGCCATCCTCACAGGTAGGGGCCACAACCAGGGAAGCTCGCTTCTCAATGTTTGGCACATCTATTCATAGATCAATGTGGCACACATTCGAACATATTACTCAAAATATACTTACCATCCTGAATCTCCACAAAGCTCAGTCCATGTGTACAACAGTCCTCGAATGCGGATTCAACATTCTTCGACACCAATGATGAGAAAGAGGACAAATTGCGAACAGCAGATTGAAGCAGCCCACCGGAACACCACTTGGTGGATCCTCTGCCCGATGACTCACCAGTGAGCAGTCCCATTCGACAGGCGGAACAGCAACGATAAGAGTGACCATCTCGATGACTCGAAAAGGCGACACAATTGATGCCAGCCGAGCCACGATTTGGTATACGAGACTTCTTGGCAAAGTTCACACCTGCCTGACAGTCTTCGAGGTTCAACTGTTCGAGACAGCACAGCTCTGTGAGTGATTCACATTCAGGACCAGTTGACACGGGTAGCAGGAAAGCGCTCATTATGGGCGAGTGCCCATTATTACGCTTAACACTGGAACAGTAGCCCTTGTGGGTTGCCTGTTTCTTGCCAACCTCGCAACAGTTCTCATAGTGCTTCAAGTTGGATTCAATTGGATCGGTGACATAGTCGGTTTCATAGAATGAATCGATGATTTCGATGGCCAGTGATGGTTTGAACACCACCAACTGACTCACCACCAGAAGTATCACTAGCAAAAGGGCACTGTTCACTGTTGCCGGACATGTTGGCGACTGATTTGTGAACATTGAAGAGAGTGTCGATGTGATTCAAGCAAGTTGACAACTAAAAAATATCGAAAGATGTTGTTGCACTGTGTGACTCGTTGAAAGAATGATCAAGTCACTGATGACCAGACTGACTGATTCGCTCAATCAGACTGACTGAACGAGATGGATGAGGGATAGTTCGAACGAGGCAGAAGAAATAAACAAACCGACTTGTGTGTTTATCCTAAAGACAAACAAGAAGTGATCGCGGTGGTGGCATTCGAACCTTACGAACCTATTACTATTACTAACACAGACGATGGAAAGTCGATCAAATTCGAATAGACTTCTTGTTAATCGGAAGAAACACTCAACTACACACACACAAACACTTGCCAACTGGGTAAGCAATCACACAAACATAGAGACATGATTTGAGACCCAAACAGACAGACTTGCTCGTTGTATGTCAGTGATGGCACCGCTCATTCGATGATTGTGATAGAACATGATAGAGAGAAAGCGACATAACAGTCGACTAACATATACATAACACTAACTAGAGAGCCAGTGGAGGCATATAATCGAAATGTAATGTAATCAGCACCACCAGATGTGTCCTTCACCAGTCGACTCTGATGTCTTCTCGGTAGTGATCGAATTTGATGAGGCACTCACTCGCTCACCCACGTACTTCGAGCCTCTTTAAGACGATGATGATGAACAGTTGGCCTTTCCGACACTCCGACATACATCTTCCGTATGGTTAGCACCCCTCACGTATAATGTAATCAAGACACTACAGATTGCACACATACAAACACAAACACACACACACCAACACACAGACATACCATCGGTGGGAAAGTTGAGAGGAGATGAGAGAGATCCAATCGAGCCAACATAAACAAACGAACTGAACCATTTATTATGAATGAATGAACGAATGCTTGCATCGAATGCTATTAATAATACAAATTAGTGTTACTGTTTATATGATGATCAAATTGTGTTTTGATTTATGGTGTGTGTACTCAAGTAAGGGTTCATACTTGGAAGTGTGGGTACATCGGTGGAGGTGACATGACATACCAGAGCATATTAGTAAGTATTAAGTCAATACTCAAAGTTATGTTATGTGTGGATTAGTGGACAGTGGACATTTCACACTGCAGAGGACACAATGGTTGAGTTTATTGTGGACTGAAGACCAAACAGCGTGGATCGGGCTTGATTGCCCAAAATGGCTTTCTCAGACTGAGCGAGTGAGACCCATCTGCGGTGAGCGATTTCACTTTGAGACTTGCGTTTGGTGTTGGGTTGAGTGTCAGGGTTCTTCACGAGAGGATAATGAGTTTGGTGCTAGTGCTAAAGTCACCCCGATGGGGAATGAGAGAGGACAGTGGTGGTTGCATGCCAAAAGACAATTCTTAGGACGTGCAGTGAAAGGCTGGAGATGGCAAATATGGACTGCACCGAAAAAGAGTGGCAAACTGCAAATGACAAAGCACAACACACAGCAAATGGCCATCCACTGTGATGTATGCCAAAACCATAAGTCCGCTATTGACAGTTCACATGGACGCATGTTTGCAGGATGCAATGTGGCAACAGCACAAAAGTAGAGCTAACCTGTTTCATTAGATTTAGTGTTTGATCAAAGTGTTCTAACTCAATGAATACATTTTTATGTGTGTGTGTGAGTACATCGTAGTTGTGATGTTATGAGGCACTCTATGTTATGCTATAATAGACGACACAAAGAAAACAACATTAAAGTTTGAAGTTGGTTCAAAGTGTTGGATGAAATCAACATTATAAATTTCACAAAAGCTCAAATCACCAGACAATATGAGGATATTTCTGAAATTTATTTAATTTGATCATTAGAACAACTAACACAAGGCCTTTTTCTTTGATAAAAAAAATAATGCATTGATTTGTCGTCGCACAACTAATGCCAAAGTGCAATTTTGTAAATATATAACGTAAAAATGCTCGATGCATTAGTAACAAAAATAAATGTGTTGGCTCATGCCAATGGGTACACTGTACAGCGAACAACACCTTTGTACATCAAAATAAGGCTTTTGGAATACAGATTCTTTGTATTTCAACGAAGATGATTCAATCGATATAAAACTTACTCATTATCTCAGTTGTGACTTGAAAACGGGTAGGAACTAGTGCCAGCCATACTCCCGCTCCAACTTTACGCCAATGGCGTCACTTAATACTAGTAATTAATGGCATAGTGTATTATAATCTATGTTTAATCTGAAGCAAAGCAAATTATATAGCGCTGATAGTACTCGGAGCACTAGACACTGTCTAGTAGACAGTGTGGATACATTCCTCAGCCGCGGACAGTCAATTTACTCTCGTTGAGTCGCAGAATCAATTTTAAAAATTTATTTTTTTTGCAAACAGTTTTATTGAGTTGTAAACAGTTCTACAGTATACAGTATTACTAATAATTGTGTGACTACGTGCTACATAATAGTTGGGATTCTACAGGACTTGGGTGCAAAGATGGTTCTTCAATTTCAGCAGTCCTGCAGTTAGGTTCTACTTACGAGTCTGGTTGGGTTTGGGTCCCTGCTGCTGCTGAGCCATGTTCTCCTGCTCGAATGTCATTTGAATCTCATGCACGTGCATGGCAAAGGTACAATTCATGTATTGCACCATATCGTCAAGATAATCAGCCGCAGGAGCTTATCCAGAGATTGACGCGTCCTTGTTGAGCTGGATCTTGTTGGCCTCTGGCCTGGTCTGGATTGCCTGGTCCGGACCCGACGTGAATAGTCTAGTTTGTGCTACTGTCACTGCTGTTGCACGGCTGTTGGTTGTTTGGATTCATGGTTGCAAGCGAGCGAGCGAGAGAGAGAGAGAGAGAGAGAGAACTCAAGTGGATACGAATGTAACTTCATGATGAAAGGATTTGAACTGTTTGTTTCACAATGTCAAAGTTAATGTCATATACTTTATTGAGTACAACAAATGATAATTAAACAGACATATAGTTTCTCTCTCTCTCTCTCTCTCTCTCTCTCTTTCTCATCTGTCGTACAAAGGATGATGATTTGTGTGGACAATGAATACAGGATACAGATATTGTCAATTACAGTATTGTGAATATTAGTTAAGTGCTACTTAGTTAATTGGTTATATGTTGAATGTGTGTGTTACTAATAGTTTGGTGAAAAAAGAAATCGATTCAACCTCCAAACACAACTCAAAGATCATCACGCCCAAAAGTGAAGAAATCAGTCACGCCAAGCTGTACACTGATCTCGGTCATTTGGCGAAACTGTAGAAAAGGTCGACATTGTTCGCGTGCACATTCGAGACGTTCTTCGACTCCGTGTGTTGTACAGGAGTAGCTTGCAAGCCTGAGTTTAATCTTTTCAACATTTGGAAATGCGAGAGCAAAAATGCCCTCCGGAATATGATGATGATCCGTGTCAGGATCTCTACGATTAAGAAACGGATAAGTTTCAGCTATTTGGATACAGAGTGAACGAACGGATACAAATGGATTGAATTGGGTGCATTGAAATGTGTTAAGACAAGAAATTAATTCAAAATGAGATAAGTTGCGAAAATGTGTGGCAAATTTGTTCATCATTAAATCAAATGATTCGTTTTGTGTATGGAATGCAAGCGAAGTCAGTCTTTCAAATGGCAGCGCAGCTTCGAAGTTAGGGTTGTTGTGATGACCTCTATTGAATAATTCCAAACGCAGAAAGGTGATTCGACTCTGTACTGGGACAGGAATTTGCACTAAATTGTACAAATCGTTGTCGGTGACTTGATCGTCAATTTCGATGACACGCAGGGGCCCGTTAGGAAGTGCATGACGGCGCAGTGCTTCAATCATCGGTCGTATAGTAGTGCCAGCACTGAAGTAGAGCTCCTCAAGTTGGGACACAATTGACAAATCGTAGTCGATTTCAGACATAGGCTCCCAATGATTCTCAATATTTTCGAAGAAGAATGCCAACTTTCTGAGACTAACAAGAGAATTGATTCTATGGATAATTTTGGTAATGTACGGTGCCATGATGTTCTGTCGTGGTAATAAAAATGGGACCAAGCCAATTTCACCGCGAACTCGATCCGGGATTATTGGATACATGAAGACGGTCAGAAATCGCAAACGGTTAAACCCCGCAATGAGAACATCGAATGCATCAACAGTGCGGCGAATCGCATCCAAACCAACGACATTCATGGAGATTGCCAAATAGCGAATGTGTGGAAACAACTGCAACAGAGTCGTAACTATTGGAGCAGTGAGTTCACAAAAAGCAAGTTGATTTTGTTCCATTCGGTCATTTCCGAATTTACGTAGAAACTCGTCTTCATTTGGACCGTAATGGTGGAGTCTTCTTGGGCTAACTCGAATAGTAAGACAAGTAAGTCGGCGATAAACTTCGTTCCGAATGACTACCCAACGGGTACACACTTTCGCAGAATGAATCAAATCGATTATAGGCAAACGAATGAAGATGTCTACCAAACAATCGTTTGGAAGCGAGTCCAATTTGGTTGGCATGTTGTGGTGAATTCAATGGCGACAAAAGCAAAACAGACGTAAGTAGACTTTCTGAAAAGGAGAAGGTAGGTAGGTTAGTGTGAGGACTCATGAAGAGGCACATTTGCTGGCAAGTTACCTTAGATTGGTGGTGACAGACAGAGGTGATGTGCTTGAGTGGCAAGACAAACGAGGACCTAAATGGAAGAAGGGTGGTGAGGTTGAGGTCGACAGAAGTGAACAACACACCTTAGATTGGGGGTGACAGGCAGAGGTGATGTGGTCGAGTGCAAGACAAACGAGGACCTAAATGGAAGAAGGGTGGTGAGGGTGAGGTCAACAGAAGTGAACAAGATACCTTAGATTGGTGGTGACAGGACGAGGTGATGTGGTCGAGTGGCAAGACAAACGAGGACTTAAATGGAAGAAGGGTGGTGAGGGTGAGGTTGACAGAAGTAGACAAGATACCTTAGATTGGTGGAGACAGACAGAGGTGATGTGCTCGAGTGGCAATGCAAACGAGGACCTAAATGGAAGAAGGGTGGTGAGGGTGAGGTTGACAGAAGTGGACAAGATACCTTAGATTGGGGGTGACAGGCAGAGGTGATGTGGTCGAGTGGCAAGACAAACGAGGACCTAAATGGAAGGAAGGTGGTGAGGGTGAGGTCGACAGAAGTGGACAACACACCTTAGATTGGTGGTGACGGGCGAGGTGATGTGGTCCAGTGCAAGACAAACGAGGACCTAAATGGAAGAAGGGTGGTGAGGCTGAGGTTGACAGAAGTGGACAAGATACCTTAGATTGGGGGTGACAGGCAGAGGTGATGTGGTCGAGTTGCAAGACAAACGATGACCTAAATGGAAGAAGGGTGGTGAGGATGAGGTTGACAGAAGTGAACAAGATACCTTAGATTGGGGGTGACAGGACGAGGTGATGTGGTCGAGTGGCAGACAAACGAGGACCTAAATGGAAGAAGGGTGGTGAGGCTGAGGTTGACAGAAGTGGACAAGATACCTTAGATTGGTGGTGACAGGCAGAGGTGATGTGCTCGAGTGGCAATGCAAACGAGGACCTAAATGGAAGAAGGGTGGTGAGGGTGAGGTTGACAGAAGTGGACAAGATACCTTAGATTGGTGGTGACAGGCAGAGGTGATGTGGTCGAGTGGCAAGACAAACGAGGACCTAAATGGAAGAAGGGTGGTGAGGCTGAGGTTGACAGAAGTGAACAAGATACCTTAGATTGGGGGTGACAGGCAGAGGTGATGTGGTCGAGTGGCAAGACAAACGAGGACCTAAATGGAAGGAAGGTGGTGAGGGTGAGGTCGACAGAAGTGGACAAGATACCTTAGATTGGTGGTGACGGGCGAGGTGATGTGGTCCAGTGCAAGACAAACGAGGACCTAAATGGAAGAAGGGTGGTGAGGCTGAGGTTGACAGAAGTGAACAAGATACCTTAGATTGGGGGTGACAGGCAGAGGTGATGTGGTCGAGTGGCAAGACAAACGAGGACCTAAATGGAAGAAGGGTGGTGAGGCTGAGGTTGACAGAAGTGAACAAGATACCTTAGATTGGGGGTGACAGGCAGAGGTGATGTGGTCGAGTTGCAAGACAAACGATGACCTAAATGGAAGAAGGGTGGTGAGGATGAGGTTGACAGAAGTGAACAAGATACCTTAGATTGGGGGTGACAGGCAGAGGTGATGTGGTCGAGTGGCAAGACAAACGAGACCTAAATGGAAAAAGGGTGGTGAGGGTGAGGTTGACAGATGTGGA
Organism: Rhizoglyphus robini; assembly: GCA_023373905.1. Classification (NCBI taxonomy): domain Eukaryota; kingdom Metazoa; phylum Arthropoda; class Arachnida; order Sarcoptiformes; family Acaridae; genus Rhizoglyphus; species Rhizoglyphus robini. The sequence goes on along the minus strand of JAKIJQ010000017.1, from coordinate 813,396 downwards.
CAACACACCTTAGATTGGTGGTGACAGGCAGGGGTGATGTGGTCGAGTGGCAAGACAAACGGGGACCTAAATGGAAGAAGGGTGGTGGTGTGATGAGTTGGTGTGAGAAGGCACAAGAGAAACCAGATTACCTGATGATGGGGACGAGAGATATAATAAAAGGTTTCAGCACCGATCGAATCACTCAGACACAGCAATGACGGGCGAGTGGCTCGCTCAATGCACGACAACCAACTGCGAAGTCGACTCGCACATTTGTGTGAGCTGTGTGTGCTGTGTGTGTGCTGTGTGTGTGTGAGGTGTATGCATTGCTATACTGCCGAAAACGATCAGTCGGCTGCATGACTGCTTGCCTGTGTGCTGTATTCGTCGTTTTGTTCGTTTGCTCGCTTTGTGCTTGTGTAAGTGTAATCCTTGCACTCACTTTCTTTTCGTGTGTGTGTTGGCATTTGTGGCATTTCGGAATTCGTGTGTGTGAGTACATCGTAGTGGTTGTGTGACGAGGCACTCTATGTTATGCTATAATAGACGACACAAGATAAGTTGACAATATTATACTTTATTATTAAAATTCTGTCCGGTAGTACATTCACTAGCAGTAATTTTACAAAACTTAGAATTACCGTATTTTCCCGAATGTAACCCACGGGCTATACACGATTTTACTTTTAAAAATGTGGTTTTCTGTAACCTTAGCTGTACAAAAAATGCGGGCTATATTCGGGAAAATACTGTAAATGGAAATAGTTTGTATGGACAGTGGATACACTAAAACACACTCAATCATCGAACTCGGAAATGATCGAAATACTCGCTTAATTCAAATTGACTCTTTGGTGCCGTCATTGGCAAGGATTTGGCCATTCTCGCCATCATGTTCGATCAATTGGAACTTGTTCACAAACTTTTCCAGCACAACTCGAGCATATAAATGTGATTTCACCATAGCACACACAGATTAATTCAAATAATGGTGCACGCTACAGCGATAAGACTCATCATATGTGGTGGACTCGAAGACCGTTCGGTTGAAGTTAATTGATTTGTTATTGAAGTATGCCATCAAGTATTGACATAGATCACCCAACTGAATGCAATACAGGTTCCATATTAGTGGAAGGCCGAGGCGAGAAGACTTGGACAGACACCAATCGGGTACGCCACTAAAATCGGAAATGAAAAAGAAAGTTAAGGTCTAAGCATAGTCAATAGTTCATCTCACGTAGTGCGCGTCACTCAAGCGTGTTTCATCTTAATGAGTTCCTCGCTCGGATCGAACAGTTCGTGGTAAGACGTAATACCAGAGTTAAAGAGGGAGAAATGGGCTAAACCAATCTCATCTGTCAAAGTGACAACGCTCTTCTCTTGCACAAAGATTGACTCGAAACGACGTTGCACGCAATTGAGGCTGGTGTAGGCTTGTCCCCCAAAAACAGTTTCAACAGATGATAGTTCGGATTGATGGGTTGATTGGTGAAGATAGCCATCTCAGAGTCTGAGAGGGATTGCCAAATACGGTGAGCGTTTATGGATGTGCCAACGTTGATGTTCTCAGCATCGATGCCTTTCAGTAGAGAGTAGAAGGGGTTTGGTGGGGGTGGTGGTGTTGGGGTAGACATCGTGAAGATCGGGTGATGGGTTACGGGAGTGAGGATAATCAGAGAGGAGGACAAGAGTTAGAGTTATGGTTAGCCAGACGAAAACGGGCGATGCGTAATACGAGAGAAGAGACAAACAGACAATTGGCAACGACGACGAGAGGCATACAACAAATTACAAGGCACAGTAGCACAAAGTCTTCACTTCCTACGATAACTTTTGAGTGGGGCTCGTCTAGTGCACAGTAACTCACAGTCAAATTAGTTAAAACTATCAGAAGTTAGTGATGTTAACCAATGGCTGAGGCGTGTAACTGGAAAAACTCTGCTAATTGACCGTCAGGGCTAAAGTGGCAAACGGTGAGCCATGGCAATGTCGAGCAATTTGGTCTAATGGCAAAGTACATGACATTCGCATCATTAGGGCGAGAGAGAGAGAGAGAGAGAGAGAGAGAGAGAGAGAGAGAGAGAGAGAGAGAGAGAGAGATTGTACATGTACGAGTCGACAGCATTACAGCACGACAGCGTTAGATCCACATGTTTTGAGTGTCTTATTGAACACAGCTGCATCAAGTCAATAATGGCATCACAGGACAATCAGTTTATTAAGTACAATTCAAGATATACAATACTGGTCACACAAGGTCATGTGACAAATGTCAAAGTCACATTGGACAATAGTTTAGCTTAAGAGAGTGGACACATCAACTGGGACACACTCATCAATCGTCGAACTCAGATGGTAGTATTCTGTCCAAACCGCATCACATCATCACGCTCATCATCAACTTCGGGTTGCATCATTCGAAATTTGTGACCAAACTTTTTGAGCACAACTCGAGCGTAGTAATGAGATTTGGCCATTGCACACAAGACAGATTTACGATAGTCTTTATGGACATCACACGGATAGTGGCCAGTGTAGAAGGGTGACTCAAAGACGGTGTTGTCGAAGTAAAGTGTTGGGTCTTTGAATATGGATTGCAAATACTGACAGAGGTGACTCAGTGGGATACAGCGCAGATTCCATACGAGCGGCAGCGAGAGCTGAGTTGACTTGACACGGCACCACTCGAGTACAGCACTGAAATAGAAGAGAAAGGTTACGATGTCTAGGTCAATCATGGTCTCTCTCACCTGGTGCTGTCGAACTCATTGTCCTCAATGAAGACCCATCCAATGCCGCAATGTTGACCACTCGAGTGATGCGTAAACAGATGAACGCACTCTAGTACTTCATTCAAGTCTGAATAGAAGTAACCATTCAGTTTGATTTGATGCTGCTTCACAGACTCCATCACCAGAGAGTAATGTTTCATTGATATGATTTCTTTGCTCGAATCGAAATATTCTAGAAAAGACGTGATATTCGGTTCAAAAAAGGAGAACTGAGCTATTCCAATCTCAGCTGGCACTGTGGCCACATTCTTCTCATGTACAAACACATGACTCGATACAATAGCGCACGTGGTTGAGGTCGGCGTGGGCTTTGTGCCGAAGAATTGATTCAACAGGACGTAGTGGGGGTTGAGGGACAGGCTGCTGAAGACGACCATCTCAGAGGTGGACAGAGAGTGCCATCGACGGTGGGCAATTTCAAGGAGAGAGGAGCCCTCGGTGTGGTGCTCTTTGAGAATGCCGTTCACCAAGTGGAAGATTGGGTTGGGCGGTGGTGGTGGTGGTGGTGGGGTAGACATCGTGAGGAAGGATGAGAGTGAAGAAGAGAGTGTTGGTATGCTAGACTACACAAAAAGAAGAAGAGGAACGAGAAGACACTAACCGAACATGAGAGGCCAACGAGCAAGTGACAGAACACAGCGGCACGAAACAGTCATTGCCGCCAACGGTGACCACTTAGTGGCGATAGTGTTCTGTCTTGGCAAGATAACTCACAGTCAAGTTAATCAAGTGGTGATGACCAATCAATGAATCAGCAGAGTGATAAGACTAATCGACTCTCATGGGTAAAGTGTCAAACGGACGGCCAAGTCAATCTGCCAGTAGAAATGAGAGTTAAGGAACAACGATGTGTGAAGGAATTTTCGTATCTAAAATGACCACAAAACAAGGCACACACTTGGATTATTATTAAATTGACTGTGCCAATTGACCAATAGTGTGCGTGTGCTATTGCCAAATGGAATTTGTGTTCTCAAATGATCATTATGCATATGAACACTTGAGATGTGCATTTGGCACAGACACACACACACACACACACACACACACACACACACACACACACACACACACACACACACACACACACACACACACACACACACACACACACACACACACACACACACACACACACACACACACACACACACACACACACACACACACACACACACACACACACACACACACACACACACACACACACACACACACACACACACACACACACACACACACACACACACACACACACACACACACACACACACACACACACACACACACACACACACACACACACACACACACACACACACACACACACACACACACACACACACACACACACACACACACACACTAACCGGCACTGATCTAAGTGAACCAGGTGTAATGCAGATTCCAAGCGAGTGACCGGCCGAGTTGAGTTGACTTGAGACTGAACCACTCGAGTACGACACTGTAAATGGAAAGGAGGTAAAAGGTTGAAGTCTAGGCCAATAATGACAATAATCTTACGTGGTGTGCTCAAATTGGCAGTCTTCAAAGAAAACCCAGCCAACATATCAATGCTGTCCTCTTAGTTGATGCATGAGTTCATGCACACCCGAAAGAACAGTGAATAGCAACCATAATCCATTTGGATTTTATTCTGCTCAATAGATTTTGAACCAATAGAATGTGCCTCATTGCTAAGCTTTCCTGTCCTTCCTGTGAGAGTGCGCGTAGTTGAGAATGGTATCGACTTTGTACCAAAGTACTGTCACAACAGGGCAAAGTTCGAGTTTACAGCAGATTATGCAATATGGTTAGATGTGGACAAGGAGTGTCATCTACTGTGAGCGATCTAGAGGAGAGACATACCTCGGGTTTAGTGTTCCGTTAGAATGCCATTCGCGAAAGTGAAAAGTAGATTTGGTGGTGGTGGTATCGGTGAGGTTGACATCGTTAAAAGAGAGATGAAGTGAAGTCGAAGTGGTTGTGATGATTCCACAGGATAAGGAAACCAAAAAATGCGACGAGTAGAAAGAGAAGAGCAAGAAAGCACAAACAAACTGCATCGAGTGTCAGCCAGTAAATGACCAAAAAACAGCAACACAGCCCGACCTAGAGGCGATAGTCAGTCAAAACAGGCAATTTTCGTGATAATAAACTTGATGTGCACGCACAAGTAAGTGAAATGGCCAAGTTGTAAAGTGACAAATGATGTCATTCGGTCAAGTAAATTGCTCATTCAGTTACAAGTGAGAGAGGTATGTCGAGCAAGGCACTGCGATGTCTGTGGTGGGCCTGTTGTGGGATGTACGAGACAGGAGAAATGGCAATAATTGAACAAGAAATGCTTAAGTACACACAAATGCATCATTAGATTCTCAAATCGGTTGTTGAGATTAAGTGCTAAATTAGTGTGCTGAACAAGATGATTGCTTGTCTAAGTGTGCAATTGCCGAAATCAATTAGTGCCCCTCAATTGATCATTATTATGCATATGAGCATACATGAGATTTGAGTTGAGAAGACGCAACACACAAACAGTGAATTAGTGTCCGTGCACACTCAAAGTGCAGTTCATTGGTGTACCATCACGCGATGTGCTCTGCTCAACTTACGCAGAACAACCAACCAACAAGATAATGTGAGAAGGGAAACGATGGCGCCTTGAGCTTCTCAATACCATCATCAATCAGTCTAACCGACAGTGGGTTTTGGAGTGATTCTGAAATTTAAGCCTTTTTATTGGTTTGTTGATTGACGTGAGAAAGGGGCACATCGACACATACGCACTCTAATACCTAAACATACATGGGCGATTGAATGATTCGTAACGGTTTGGGTTCATTTGTATGCCATGATGGAGTTACTCAAGTGGTCACTGTTGGTATGATCACTTTTGAACTCAAGTGGACACGAAAGTAACTTTACGAAGAAAGGAATTGAACTGTTTGCTTCACAATGTTAAAGTTAGTGTCATATACTTTATTGAGTACAACAAATTGATAATGAAACAGACATGTAGTGAATGTGTGTCACCCTGAACGAAAGCGGTTGTCAGTGTACAGTTCGAATCTACTCTGTCTTATCGTACAAAGTGATAGAGACAGACTTGAACAATTTGGATGATAATTTGTGTGAACAATGAATACAGGATACAGAGATTGTCAATTACAGTTTTGTGAATATTAGTTAAGTGCTACTTAGTTAATTGGTTATATGTTGAATGTGTGTGTTACTAATAGTTTGGCGACAAAAGCAATAGATTCATCTTCCAAACACAACTCTAACTCTAAGATCATCACGTCCAAAAGTGAAGATATCAGTCACGCCAAGCTGTACACTGATCTCGGTCATTTGGTCAAACCGTACAAAAGGTCGACATTGTTCGCGAGAGAGAGAGAGAGAGAGAGAGAGAGAGAGAGAGAGAGAGAGAGAGAGAGAGAGAGAGAGAGAGAGAGAGAGAGAGCGAGAGAGCGCGAGAGAGAGCGAGAAAGAGAGCGAGAGAGAGCGAGAGAGAGCGAGAGAGAGCGAGAGAGAGAGAGAGAGAGAGAGAGAGAGAGAGAGAGAGAGAGAGAGAGAGAGAGAGAGAGAGAGAGGGAGAGACAGAGAACAATGTTTGTTTGTTTGATTGTTCATGTTAGAGATACTGAAACCTTTAACCCAAACAAGTTTATTAATCATTATCCTTTAACTTATGTCACATACAGTAATGAATGTATCTGTTATACAATAAAAAGTTTATTATAATGTTAAAAATGGTTCTTGTTATTTTGTTATCAGCAAAACTCTACTTTACTCCAAATCAGCACGAGTAAAAGTGAAGCTTTCTAGTTCGCCCATTTGAACAGTCATCTTGACCATTTGGCCAAACTGTAGATAGGGTCCACCATAAACGCGGGCACATTCGCGAAGATCTCTATCTTCATAAGCTTCACGCGTGATTTCTCTGCCAACAATAATGAGCTTGATCTTTTGAGCGTTTGGAAATGCCGCCGCAAGAACGTCCTCCGAAGGATACTGGCCATCGTGGGTGAGAAAATCGACATCAAAACGGAGCAAAAGTGAACGAACTGACTTAAGTGGATTGCATCTACCGAGCAATTTTGTGTCCGTTTGACTATCATAGTTTTCCAAATTGAATTCAAAATGAGTCAAGTTGGGGCATCGACGTTGAACTATGTTCATCGCTGGTGCAAATGTTTCAATATTTCCTGTGTTGAGGGCAAAAGAAGACAGTCTTTCAGTGTCTATATCCCGATCGATAAAGTCATAACGTCGATGAGTCAAATCGTGTAAAGTGAAGCGCAATAGGCCAAAACGGTTTCGAAGAAATTGCGGAATCTCCGACAATCCGATTTGTGGCTGGGGGATACGATCATCAAGTTCGATGATGCGTAGCTGATTGGCTTCTATGCCACTTCTTCTCTGGAGATCTCTGCCATAACGTCGCAAAAAAGTTAACATCAGCTCTGCACTGTTACCGGAACTAAAATAAAGCTCCTCGAGTTGGTCACTTAATCGAAAGTAATAATCTTCATCAGCATAATCAGCAAATAAATTGTAACGTTTATGGTGATTCTCGATATTGTAGAAGTAGAAAGCCAACTTTTGGAGTCCACGATGCTTAAAGATTGGATAAGCCATTTGATTGAAGTACGGTAATGCGATGTTGTGGATCGGAAAGAATATTTTGTTGAACTCAGGGCTATCTTCATCGATTAAAGTTGGATACATATAGACAGTCAGGGTTTTCAAATTGCTTAAGCCCGCAATGAGATTTTGGAACGCGATTACAGTCAAACGAACATTAGCTTCACCAACGATGTTCATGGAGATTGCCAAGTGGGTAATGTGTGCATACGAGCTCACCAGATGTGCAGCTGTTTGTGGAGTAAGTTCGGGCATTTTATGAATTTTATGGTGCACACGGTCAATCCCGAATTTTTCGAGAAACTCATCTTCATCTGGTCCATATTTGTGGAGTCTTTTTGGACCAACACGAATAGTCAGGCAAGTGACAGATTCGAAAATCTGCAATTGCAAAGCTTCCCATCGGGAACACACTTTGCCAACATTAAACAGATCAATAAATGACAAAAGTCTAAAGATAATCAAAAGACAATCGTCTACAAGCGAGTCAACATCGGTGGGCATCTTGAGATGAATGACAATACAGAGATGCAGGTCAATCGATGCTTGGCAAGGGAGTGTGACGGTGAGTGCGATGTGGCAGACAGTGAACAATGTGCCAATGCTGGTGGCGTATGGTCGAGGTGTCCTTCCTTGGAACAGGTCAATCGATGCTCGGCAAGGGAGTGTGACGGTGAGTGCGATGTGGCAGACAGTGAACAATGTGCCAATGCTGGTGGCGTATGTTCGAGGTGTCCTTCCTTGGAACAGGTCAATCGATGCTCGGCAAGGGAGTGTGACGGTGAGTGCGATGTGGCAGACAGTGAACAATGTGCCAATGCTGGTGGCGTATGTTCGAGGTGTCCTTCCTTGGAACAGGTCAATCGATGCTCGGCAAGGGAGTGTGACGGTGAGTGCGATGTGGCAGACAGTGGACAATGTGCCAATGCTGGTAGCGTATGGTCGAGGTGTCCTTTCTTTGAACAGGTCAATCGATGCTCGGCAAGGGAGTGTGACGGTGAGTGCGATGTGGCAGACAGTGGACAATGTGCCAATGCTGGTGGCGTATGGTCGAGGTGTCCTTCCTTTGAACAGGTCAATCGATGCTCGGCAAGGGAGTGTGACGGTGAGTGCGATGTGGCAGACAGTGGACAATGTGCCAATGCTGGTGGCGTATGTTCGAGGTGTCCTTCCTTGGAACAGGTCAATCGATGCTCGGCAAGGGAGTGTGACGGTGAGTGCGATGTGGCAGACAGTGAACAATGTGCCAATGCTGGTGGCGTATGGTCGAGGTGTCCTTCCTTTGAACAGGTCAATCGATGCTCGGCAAGGGAGTGTGACGGTGAGTGCGATGTGGCAGACAGTGGACAATGTGCCAATGCTGGTAGCGTATGGTCGAGGTGTCCTTTCTTTGAACAGGTCAATCGATGCTCGGCAAGGGAGTGTGACGGTGAGTGCGATGTGGCAGACAGTGGACAATGTGCCAATGCTGGTGGCGTATGGTCGAGGTGTCCTTCCTTGGAACAGGTCAATCGATGCTCGGCAAGGGAGTGTGACGGTGAGTGCGATGTGGCAGACAGTGGACAATGTGCCAATGCTGGTGGCGTATGGTCGAGGTGTCCTTCCTTGGAACAGGTCAATCGATGCTCGGCAAGGGAGTGTGACGGTGAGTGCGATGTGGCAGACAGTGGACAATGTGCCAATGCTGGTGGCGTATGGTCGAGGTGTCTTTCCTAGGAACAGGTCAATCGATGCTCGGCAAGGGAGTGTGACGGTGAGTGCGATGTGGCAGACAGTGGACAATGTGCCAATGCTGGTGGCGTATGGTCGAGGTGTCCTTCCTTTGAACAGGTCAATCGATGCTCGGCAAGGGAGTGTGACGGTGAGTGCGATGTGGCAGACAGTGGACAATGTGCCAATGCTGGTGGCGTATGGTCGAAGTGTCCTTCCTTTGAACAGGTCAATCGATGCTCGGCAAGGGAGTGTGACGGTGAGTGCGATGTGGCAGACAGTGGACAATGTGCCAATGCTGGTGGCGTATGGTCGAAGTGTCCTTCCTTGGAACAGGTCAATCGATGCTCGGCAAGGGAGTGTGACGGTGAGTGCGATGTGGCAGACAGTGAACAATGTGCCAATGCTGGTGGCGTATGGTCGAGGTGTCCTTCCTTGGAACAGGTCAATCGATGCTCGGCAAGGGAGTGTGACGGTGAGTGCGATGTGGCAGACAGTGAACAATGTGCCAATGCTGGTGGCGTATGGTCGAGGTGTCCTTCCTTTGAACAGGTCAATCGATGCTCGGCAAGGGAGTGTGACGGTGAGTGCGATGTGGCAGACAGTGGACAATGTGCCAATGCTGGTGGCGTATGGTCGAAGTGTCCTTCCTTGGAACAGGTCAATCGATGCTCGGCAAGGGAGTGTGACGGTGAGTGCGATGTGGCAGACAGTGAACAATGTGCCAATGCTGGTGGCGTATGGTCGAGGTGTCCTTCCTTGGAACAGGTCAATCGATGCTCGGCAAGGGAGTGTGACGGTGAGTGCGATGTGGCAGACAGTGAACAATGTGCCAATGCTAGTAGTGGAGATTCGAGGTGATTCTCTGAGGACGATGCAATAGATGTTCTGTAATGCAAAATGGAAGTGAGAGTGACTGGCTCGAAGTGCTCACTTTGACTGCACTAGCAATGGCTCAATACACAAACAATCATAGCCTCACTCGACTCACTGGTCTGTGTGGTGTGTGTTGTATGTGCTTGGTCTAGGTTTCAGAACAAAGTTAAAATGGGTCACGCAAATGTACGTACAGCGACACTGTGCAGTGATGCGCTTACGTACATTTGCGTGACCCCTTTTAACTTTATTCTGAAGCCAAGCTTGGCCGCCTTGAACAGAAAAACGCTGAATCACCGCGTTAGCCACTATTTAGACTGTAACAGCGGGCGAGTTGCACAAATGCAATGCATTGCTACACATTTGCTGCTTGGTGTTTGTGTACCATTTGTTTGCCTTTGAGATTGCTCACTGTGTGATCTCTTCCACCTGTCTATCTGCCAATTGGTTTATTCGTTCCCAAAGCTCTACTTTAATTCTAATTTTATCAGTGACCAATAAATTTTAGTTTTCATTTGCACTTTATGTTTTAAACCATTTACCAAATCATTTTTGGCAAGTTACACAAAAAGACAACGTACCTGGGGATAGTGGCGAGAAGCTGAGGTGATACAAATGCTGGTGACGGCGAGCAGAGCTTTTTCCCGTGGAACAAGGAATTGTTGCTCTCCAATGGACTGAGTGGTTGAGGGTGAAGTGGCAAATCAATGGCCAAGTGCCAGCGCTCGTAGAGACAGGTCGAGATGGCTTTCGGATGAACAGTGCAATCGATCCTCGACAAGGAGTTGGAATGTGTGTAAGAGAGAGAGAGAGAGAGAGAGAGAGAGAGAGAGAGAGAGAGAGAGAGAGAGAGCTCAAAACACCGAATACGAATACGAATACGAATGGGCGAATACAAATAATAAAACGCTTGTGTCAAATGTGGTCAGACTGACAGCAAAACTGATGGCTAACTACCGAGGTGGCTCGAATGGCTCTGAGCACAGCACACAAACGCACACACAAACGCACATACAATCACAAGCCCGCAAGCACACACTGAACACTGTGCGCTTCTCCTCTCTCTCTCCTCTCGCTCTCTTTTCTCGCTCTCTTTTCTCGCTCTCTGCTCTCGCTCTGCACCATCGAGCACTGCTCGTGTGTGTGTGTTGTATGTTGTGCGTGTCCATCACAATGTTGGCCGATGTCTGTTTCGACCGGCAGCACGTTCAATTCGATCCAACTTTGATGCACATCACTTCGATTACACCAATTGTTTAGTAGTGCAGCATTGCGCCATTGGAGAAAATGATAATCCACAGCACTTAGAACTTTTTACTGCTTTCTATAGTCTGAACTCAACGATCACTGTGTGGCTCTCTTCACTCTGTGTTGAGTGTGTTGTGTGTGCCTATCCGTTCAAACAGAAGAACGCACTGGCCGCTCAATACAGCTCATCACCGCGTTGGCCATGCTGCACCAATTAGACTTCCACTGCGGGAAAGTGTCACAAATGTTATGGAAATACATCGCAGACTCATTTGCTGCTTAGTGTTAGTGTTCCATTGGTTGCTGTTGAGATCACTCTCTGTTTTATCTCCTCTACCAGTCTATCTGCAAATCGGGTTTATTCGTTCCCAAAGCTCTACTTTAATTCTAATTTACTAGAGACCAATAAATTCTAGTCTTCATTTGCACATTATATTTCAAGTCATTTTCCTAAAAATATTTTGGCTAGGTACACAACAAGACAACGTACCTGGTGACGATAGACTGAGGTGATGCACCAAAATGACAATTAAATGAACGTTTTTCAATGAAGAAGGGAGTTGTATTGTTAGTGTAAATTGGAGTAACCAAAAGATCTTATGCAACCGCAACCACAAGCCACAGGCCGAGGTGATGTTCATAGTGAAATCCTAGGACTACAAGGGAAACATGGGATGTGTGTGAAGAGGACACATAAGAAGTCAAATTACTTGAGGTTGGTGGTGACCGACTGAGTAGAATGTCTTCGGTTGTAGAGCCTTCGACTGCCTTCGCTGCTGACTAAATGGCTCGGAGTGCACAAGCAATCACACACGTCAATGGACCAAACATATTACACACAAATTCAACGTTCGTTGTGTGCCGCTGATCGCCAGTGCAGTTGCAGACAGTCTTCACTCGATTCATTCGAATGTATTATGAACGAGGCAATGTGCGCTCTGCGGGCCTGTGCGTTTCGATCAGCAGCACGCTAATGCCCGTTCATGCAACGTGCCTGTCTGTCTTGTTCACTCGTTTGTTCGTTATTTATGTTCTACCAATTGAAATGGTATTTGAGTAGCATGCAGAGGACTATTCTAATACTACAAATCACACAAATTAGAATTTGCATATTAAAATCCATATGAAACAAATCATTTATTTGCACTTCTACACGCTACACTTTCGTGTGTTTTGTACTTTTAATGCCAAAACAAACACACAACACAAATAAAGTTGTCTTTGGTATTCGAGTTTTCAAGAACTGGCGGTCTATCCATTTTGCTAATACGAATTAAAGTGCGAATGAATAATAGTATTGAGATGTAATTGTAGGGTTGTTGTGTATTGGCATATGTGAATTATGGACATGCACATGCATAATTAGTGTTCAGTACTGTTCAAATAATGATGGAGATTAGTGCAGATTGTGTGTTGAGTTTGAGGTGCTAACGCTCATTAAGTTCATTAGTAGTTGTGCAAATGAACAGTAACATCAATTTGTGTTGTTTTGAGTTTGTTTTCTTTGAATGTTTGCATTTGTGCATTTGTTCACCTAAATCTCGATTTATGTTTTCGAATAAGTTTGAGAATTGGTTCACTTGGTCTCAGAGTCTCAATCAGTGCGGATGTCTAGAGATAGGATTCTGTACTTTGGTTGATTTGTATTACTCAAACCAAAGATGACCATCTACATTTGTTACCAGTGGACAGTGCGAAATTTCTTTCTTTACGGAGTCAATCGACGGACTGAGTTTGTCAACTCGCCCTTCTTCTCTCCACCAGGCAATGAACATGAACTTCGCTTTTACCTTCGACTATTCACCCGTGGTGCATTGGGCGATGACCGTCATTTGTCGCTGTATTTGTACTTTGAGTCCTCTTGCATAGAGTCTATTCAATCTGCGTTTTTCTTCTGTTCAATCATGACAGGACATGGTCAGATCTTCTCCAGTAGAGGTAAGTGTAAGAGATTAATGGTATATTCATGATTTACCCCAAATATAAATAGAACGATTTGGTCGCATCCACTCTGGTCACTTTTATGGTTGGGTTCGATTCTTTCCTCGTTTGCTTGTGTATGAGTACAATGAGCAAATCTTACCAAGAGGAAGAATGATAATCAAATTTGAGGTATTTATGCTTGATGTATAATGTCAAATGACTAATTTCGATTGACTAATTACCACAGATGTACTTCAACACGGACTTGATTAGGTGGCGACGTGCCATCGAGACCACAGAACACGAGGAACGTGACATACCACAGGAGACGGAAGCGAACCACCAAGTCATCAGTGGCGATTCGAACGCAACTATGCTTAACTCTCAATTGGAATCACTAATCACTGATACTAATTGAGAAGTTAGCAATTTAATATCTAAGTGTGACCACTAATTATAATTAGATATGTGCTTCTGTGTGTGTGTGTGTGTGTGTGTGTGTGTTCAATTACTTAGTTGACAAGTTGAACAAACTAACCATAGTGACATCTCACTGCATAGTTTATGTATTCAAGTGTAGTCTAAGTTTTGCGAGATAATCACAAAAAGTGTGTTCAAATACCTGAGAATATTGGGTAAGATTACTTTATTGAATTGGCCTTGTATTAGTGAGCCATATTATTGGCACTTAATAAAATCAATTGATTAGCATGCCTTAATAGCTAAAAGCACCATGCCAATTAAACTCAACAAACCTTCTCTCTAAAAACTCGAACAGTTGGCAGTTGAAGAAACAAACGAATTTGTGTGCATTGGCAGATCAGATCACTCTAGAGTGTGTTTTGTGGATGAAACGACCGAACGGCAGATCAGCGCACACGGTCATTGCCGGTCGCCAGTGGGGAGAGAGAGAAAAGAGCGAAGGAAAGCACGCAACGAACAACATAAGTTTTCCACATTCGCAAACAGCAGAATCAAGTCGATCGAGTGCCAGTCGCGAGCAAGCAGACACTAACTGTTAAGAGAGTCAATTGGCCATATTTTGGTGGACGAGATTTATTCGCTTGATTAACCCATTGAGCAGTGTTGAACCCAGCAGTGAGCACAATTGTAAATTGATTCTTGTGTTCGTCATCTCGGCTATTTATACGAATTTTGGAATAGATTATGCATTGTGTATCTGTTCTCTCTCTCTCTCTCTCTCTCTCTCTCTCTCTCTCTCTCTCCAACCAGCAAAATCTCTGGTGTGTCGAGTGAATGCCACAAACGTGCGACCCGTGAATAGAAACGAGAGAGAAATTCCAAGTGATGTACCCGAATGTATGCTGCTGATGGAGGAGCAGAGCTATGCTAGCACACATTCCCTCTGTCATAATACATTTGAATGTTTCGAGTGACGAGATACAACAGCAACGGTCGTTTGGTCTCAACTGAAAGGGACACTGAAGCACGCTTCATCAAATAAGTCATCGCTTAATGTGTGTCACCGCTCTTTGATGACATAGTAGATCCATCGTACCTTAGAACAAGATAAAGCCAAGAAAAGATTGAGTTTTCTAATTAAGTACCAACAAGTCAATGGGAGCCATTAACCTTCCTTGTTAACCAATGTGAAAATTGTGAAATAAAGAACGCAAAACAACATAACTATTACTATTTTTATTATTATCTATCTCTAAGTGTTTACATAGAAGAGTTGCAAGATATCTGCTACAATTGTGACTAAAATAAGTGTTAGGTTAATAATGTGGATTGGCTCATTAAAAAGATGATAAATTGGTTTGATGAGCCTGCCTGATGTGGCTGAGACAATGCTTGCTAGACTAATTTGTGTTGGTACAGAGCTGGTGGAGGAAGGGAAAGAGTGAGAACGGAAGAAGAGCCATCGTGGAGGAAGTCCAGGTAAGAAGTGATCGGTGCAGTCATCGTTGATTTATGATGAACGTCTCGCAAAGTACTCGCACAAGTGCAACGATATGTCGAGTTAGATGGATGCTTAGAGATAAAGAGAAACTGACAATGCACACTTAAGACAGGGAAAAGATCGAATGTTCACTCCGTGGCCTTGTGTTCTATCAGGTGTTCATTTTATGGTTGAATGGCACAGTCTTTCACAGGTCACTATTAATTGAAGGTTGCCCCTTTGGTGTGTGCAAGAAGGTGACGAGCCAAATTAAGTTCACTTAAACATGCCATTGCACAATCCTTCCATGTACATGCGATTGGTTTCTCACCGGTGTGAATTCCAATGTGGCCACTAAGACTTTTTCGTAGTTGGAATCCTATGCCACAATACTGACAGAAATGTTTGAGTGATTTCTGGTTGGTGTGCTCTTGTATGTGACCATTCAAATCGGACAGTTCTTTTAATTCGCCGCAATAGGGACAGATTTGTTTGCTTGCCTTGTCTAGAACTGACATATTTATAGCCAGTTGAGTCTCTGTGTGACTTGGCTCATCTTCACCATCAATGTTGTGTAGATGTTCATGTCCATTCTTGCTAATATGAACATCATCATCACCTCTACCATCCTCTTTATAGAAATATTTGAGTGGGTTGGTGTGCTCCTGTATGTGACCATTCAAATCGGACAGTTCTTTTAATTCGCCGCAATATGGACAGATTTGTTTGCTTTCCTTGTCTAGAACTGACATATTTAAAGTCAGTTGATTCGCAGTGTGACTTGGCTCATCTTCACCATCAATGTTGTGTAGATGTTCATGTCCATTCTCGCTAATATGAACATCATCATCATCATCTTTACCATTCACTGACAATTCTTGATCGTTTCCAACAACCTGAATATCTCCATCCATGTTTTGCATTTCAGTCTCTTCAACTTCTTCATCATCATTATCGTTCATTTGACCATTCGCCACTGATAAGTCCTCGACGCTTGCAAAGATTTGGTCATCTTGGCAATATTCCTCACTTTGTTCTTCATTTTGGCCAAAATCCATCACTTCATTTCCAATCTCTGTAACCATCATTCTGTTCAATGGTCCTTTTACTACTGGTTCCATGAACTCCATTTCAATCACCATTCGAACGTCCGCTTTTGCACCAAGTTGTGGTGATGCTTGAGACTGAGCGGATGTGATTGGCACCGATTCTGACATAACATTTGAGGCATATTCATCGTTTTCGAAGATGTTTTGCGATTGTGGCCATGGATGGGACAGAGTGGGCGCGTTTGCTTCTGATTCTGTCAGAACGTTTGGGACATGTTCGTCACTTTCGATTATGTTTGGCCATTGTGATGATTGTGAGCTAGTTGGACTCGAACGAATAAGGTCTGAGTGTGATTCGATAGAAAAGTCTTCTTCGCCATCAATGTTGTCACGATATACAAGTCCATTCTCGCTATCATGACCATCATCATCATCTACATTATCATTCATTGGCAATTCCTGATTGTTTCCAACATCCTGAACATCTCCATCCTTGAATTGCACTTTAGACTGTTCACCAGCTTCATCATCTTTCCCATCACCGTTCAATTGACCATTCTCCATTGATAAGTCCTGGTAGCTGCCAATGATTTGGTCATATTCCTCCCTCTCCTCTTCATTTTTAACAATATCAGTCACTTTAAAAACTGCCAAAACATCTTCAACACTGGTTAGGTTGAATTGTCCTTTTGCTATCTCTAAAAATTTTCCCGCTTCTTCAACATTCATTCTCTTACATTCTCTATATATCACTTCTCTAGCATTACCCATCTCATCAAGATTCGATCTCTTCAATGATCTTCTTACCACTTTAGACAACTCCGCTTCAACCATTTCTCCTACATCCGCATCTGCTTCAAGTTTAATTTCCTGAGGTGACAGTTGTGGTGATGGTTGAGACAAAGTGGACGAGATTGCCTTTGATTTGGTTGGAACGTCCGACACATGTTCATCGTTCTCGATGTTGCTCTGCCATGGAGATGATGGTTGGGACAGAGTGGGCGCGATTGCCTCTGAATCGGTTGGAACGTCAGAGACTGGTTCGTCACGTTCGATGTTGCTCTGCCATGGAGATGATGGTTGGGACAGAGTGGGCGCGATTGCCTCTGAATCGGTTGGAACGTCAGAGACTGGTTCGTCACGTTCGATGTTGCTCTGCCATGGAGATGATGGTTGGGACAGAGTGGGCGCGATTGCCTCTGAATCGGTTGGAACGTCAGAGACTGGTTCGTCACGTTCGATGTTGTTCTGCCATGGAGATGATGGTTGGGACAGAGTGGGCGCGATTGGCTCTGAGTCGGTTGGAACGTCAGAGACACGTTCGTCACTTTCGATGTTGCTCTGCCATGGAGATGATGGTTGGGACAGAGTGGCCGCAATTGGCTCTGAATCGGTTGGAACGTCAGAGACTGGTTCGTCACGTTCGATGTTGTTCTGCCATGGTGAGGATGGTTGGGACAGAGTGGGCGCGATTGCCTCTGAATCGGTTGGAACGTCAGAGACTGGTTCGTCACGTTCGATGTTGCTCTGCCATGGAGATGATGGTTGGGACAGAGTGGGCGCGATTGGCTCTGAATCGGTTGGAACGTCAGAGACTGGTTCGTCACGTTCGATGTTGTTCTGCCATGGTGAGGATGGTTGGGACAGAGTGGGCGCGATTGCCTCTGAATCGGTTGGAACGTCAGAGACTGGTTCGTCACTTTCGATGTTGTTCTGCCATGGTGATGCTGGTTGGGACAGAGTGGGCGCGATTGGCTCTGAGTCGGTTGGAACGTCAGAGACACGTTCGTCACTTTCCGTGTTGTTCTGCCATGGTGATGCTGGTTGGGACAGAGTGGGCGCGATTGGCTCTGAATCGGTTGGAACGTCAGAGACTGGTTCGTCACTTTCGATGTTGTTCTGCCATGGAGATGATGGCTGGGACAGAGTTGATTGCAAACTAAATGGGTCTGCGTGATTCGATCCAACGATCATTATTCACTGTTGATATATATAACTACACATTGCACTTACCTTCATTCGAGTGAAGTGGTTGTGAATCCAAATTGTTCATTCCAGGATGATCTTCGGATAATGTTTGTGTGAAATAGCTCCAAACGGCCGAGTTCACTTTCCGTCTGTTCAGGTTACGTTCATAAGCTCTTCCATCCATAAAGGCAGCATTCAATTCTTGCTTGAACACACCAAACACGCCATCCACCAATTGGTTTAGGAGATCTTTGTACACACTGGTTCTTCGATTCATGCGAGCAAACACACTTCGACTCATTATCTCCACCAGTCCGTACATTCGATCCTTGAGGACATCTTTTCTCTGCTCAACACGATCCAGCACATATTGAGCAACTCCCTTCCTTGGGGCCATGATCAAATATCGTTGCAAATGACGAACGAGTCTAATCAAATCACAACACAAAAGCAGCAGCCGCCAACAACCAGGTCTCGGTTATTCTCTAAAAGTTTACAAAGTGCGTTGCCTTTTATGGCGCATTGCACCGTGTAAGCTTACAACATTTGAGCCCTGCCAGCAACTCGGGCGCGACTCTACAAACAAAATCACAATTAGCAGCCTTATTATATTTATATAGCATTAGCTCGGCGACAGTCGTAGTGAGGTGTGCGGCTGGGAAGAGTGCAGAGGACAACTCAACACAACTCAGTACAACACACACGCAAACCCATCGATCTGCACTTCATCTAAACAGGAGCTGCAGCACTGAGAGGATTCTTAGGTGCAACGAACGGATCGAATGCAAATGCCAACCGTATGCCAGCGATCACAACAGAGTGGTTCATCGCTATAGCTACTTGAAATAGGTTCGTGGGCGCTCACCCAGTTTGACGCCGCTCTCTCTCTCTCTCTCTCTCTCTCTCTCTCTCTCTCTCTCTCTCTCTCTCTCTCTCTCTCTCTCTCTCTCTCTCTCTCTCTCTCTCTCTCTCTCTCTCTCCCTACTCACTCTATCTTGATGTTCTCACTGCGCACTACTCGACAAAGCCCAATTGAACAACCGACAGTGCATAGATGAATGCAATATTAGTAGTAGTACCAAATCGATCTCATCTAATTCATTTTTTCATTGGATTCGTCCACGAATATGACCAATAACGACACTGAGGCTCAAAGTGTCTCTTTTAATATTGGACTTTATATTGAATTGGAACTGCAGTAGCAGTCTAGTTGGGAGCGAACCGAGGTGTGTACACATTCCGCTATATAAATGTGCCTTCTTCATGCCAATGGAACTTAAGGTGGAATCATAGCCACTGGATGGAGAACACATCATCAATTGTCCGATCTCAGTCGCATACTCGATTGGATTCGTTGGCCAAATGTGCTCAACGTAGTCGGTGAATGAAATGGACGTTCGCTTTTTTGCATTGCATGTTACACTGCTTTCAAACGGCAACACATCCAGCAATCAACCGAACAAATATAATTGGGCGCCACGTTCAGGCTATGTGATGCACCGATTAGGGAACACAAAGTGGAGAAAAACAACCAAGCAAGGCAAATACATCACGTATTGCACTGACACGTTGTATAACCAGCATTGCCATTTGAACAGATGCAGTAGAACACCAAGATCGTGCATTAATAAATAATAAACGATGGCAATTAGAACACAAGTCAGTGTTCATTTGTTTGGCATTTCTATGGAATTGATGCATATCAGCTGACGGCAGTAATGATTGTTGTGAAGCAGTAATCTAAGTTGATTTGTTGATTCTATGATGATCTCATGGCAATTCCGAGATTCATTGCTTCACTCAACTCTTGTGTTTTAATATTACTGTGAACTCTTTGTGTGAATGTTAATAAATAAATGAAAGTTTCGTTTTGTACTGTTGTTTCATATAACACTACTGTGTATGTAGTTTGGCTTGATGTTTTTGATTCGTGCTCATTTGTCACATAGCGCAACACATTCGATGCCCAAACATGTATTTTGATTAGTTTGTTAGTAGATTTTGTTATGTGATTACAGTTCAATGGTGGACATGTTCGGCTAAATGCTTTGATCGTTATCTGGACGTACTTCACTCGAGATACCGGGATTTTGGTATATAACAGTATCTCACCAAGTGACACTCTCAAACGCAAACATATTTACCAGTATCTCCTCGATCATCGAATCTTAACATGAACATGAGCCTCAAAACGCACCCAGCATTCGGATATGTGGCACTGGTGGTGGTCATGTTTTCGGCATTTGTTTTGGCAGCCAATCCATTTTATGATAATGCCATGCAAGAAATTACCGAAATATTGACGAGTGTAGCGGACAGATCTGAAGCTACGTTCGATGGAAATCGCACATGGTACTGTCAAAAGTATCAAAGTCAATTCTATGACCAGGAAAATGCTTGGCCTGCCGTAGTGGCAGAATGTCTCGACCCTTTGGTGTTCCATCCACAAAGTCGAGTTGGCTATCCGGTATGTTGAAACAAACAAACTTTGATTTAACGGACTATTGTCGATATGTTTCCAAAAGGAGGTGAAAGGTAAAGTCAACATGCAGCTGATCAAGTTCTATGTGGCCTGTGCCAAGTCGGTGAAGAATCCATGCATCGACAGTGACTGGTTGGAGATGAATGAGGTTTGGATTTGGGTGCATTTTAGCAACTTGTCTCAACTGAGCAAGCAGTGTGAAGGCGGAGCTTAAAAACGGAGTCGTACTTCATGTGTGAACAACCCTCACAAAACTGTTGTCACTCGAGCCGAGTGCACTTGTTCATTCGCGCGTTTGCTGCTGTCTGTCTGGCCACTCTTGTGACTTTTGACTTGACTTTTGCCTTCGGGCCCTGCATTCTCGCACTCTCCTTATCACCACCGAGCGAATCCTGGTTGTACGCCATCAGATCTTTGATCTAGCTACAATTTCAGAAGAAAACAGCACTTTTCAGTGCTATCCCCTTTGTGTGGTTTGATCTCTAACGTTGTCTGCAAGGTATTATTTTTAATTGATGTTAATATGATCCATAATTCTCACTTTCATGTCTTAATCAATAGACAGTTCTATTGGACAGAGTTTTGGTTCGTGATTCTCACGATCACATTCCATAATCGATTCCGTTTTCGGTCAGTAAACTTATTTTCCACCACCAATACTCTAACTTTCCATTTTACAGTTAGTGTTCGGTTCGATTGTTTTACGTAGTTGTTATCTTTGGTTCCATCTACGATGGATTCCTTTGTGCCAGCTGTTCGTACTGTAGTGACTGAGAACTCTGTTCTGGAAGTTTGTGACAAGTATCTCCTCAAGTGTACTGCTTGTAATCATTTCTTTGCAAACCCGAATGATGCCGATAGACTTCTTGGTCATATCAAGTCTAAAAACCATGAAATTAACGTTGAAGTCAATGGCCTTACTGATGACATTAATGAACGGATTCGTCTTACCAAGATTAAATCGCTAATTAGAAATAATAGTTCTCGTTTGTCGTTTCGAGATAATAAGTTGTTTTGCTCAAGTTGTCCAATCGAATTTACGAAGCTAACTAGCAAAGAAGTCATCAATCACTGGAGAAAGCATTCGAGCAAGTCTAAGAATGAGAACAATACAGTAAATTCTGTTGCTTCTCCTTCAAAAGTAAGTTATGCGAATATTTCAAGTTTAAGCTAATTCTAATTCATCGTATTTGTTTCAACAGCTCTTGACGACAACCATCGAAGAGGTAGACTCGAACATTGGAATTGGTGAAGGGACATCGTATCATACTGGAAATCAAATGGAAACTACAGACAATTCTATTGTCTCTTCATCAAATGTGTCCGATTCCGACTGTGTGTATATCATGGAAACAACTACAGTCAAATCTCCACCTCGTACTCGTCCTAGTCCCGATCACAACCACCAAGTCCGTCGTGTAATCATGAAGAATGACTATAATCGAACATTACACAAGCTAGTCAAAAGGTGTAATTCGAAGGTTAAAAAGTCTAATAAGAAAGACGAATCAGAAGAACTAAATTCTGATGAACCAAACGAAAGTAATGAGAATCTGGTGGTCGATGAAGAATGTCACATGAACGAACTAAATGAACGAGACAAAGTCGAATCGGAAGACGAAAAGGATCACATTACTTTGAACGAAAATGTGGTAGCTTGTCAATCCTGTGCCCGACATTTCAAGAATTGTCGAAATATCAGTCGTAATGTGGAGCGGCATCTTGCTGGCCCAAGACATTTACATGAAGTAGCAAACAGTGAGACACCAAAGAAGGCTCCAATCGATCTTACTGGCTTCATTCCTGGTGAATCACCCGACTGCCGAACGCCTAAGAAATGTGACCTTTGTCCAGTTTCGAGATTGGTCGGCAAGGAAATGGCCAAGAAGGCAGCGAAAATTGTGTTCAAGCACGGAAAACCTTTCAGCAGTGCGGACAATGAACTCAAGTACGAAATAGTAACCAAGTGCGGAAGGTACATTTCTTCTTCTACCATCCGTAAGGTTGGATTTCCCGCTTTGGTTGAAGGTAGTATAAAGTTTATTTTAGCAAATATTAATTTATTACTTTTATCGATAGAGTTGCGGAGCAAGTTGCGATTGGCCCTAGAAGACCGGAACATCTTCATGATCGTGGACGAGACCACGAAAGGGACTGGCAAAAGTCGCGCTCCGTATACAGCCGCAATCATCGGTTCGCTGGACAAAGACATGAAGGTCTACTCCTTTTTCATGGAGAAGTTCGACGAATCACCGAATGCAGACCGAATCGTGGAATTTGTTGACAAAACGTTGAAGTTACTTTGGCCTGATGATCCAAAGAAAGCCAAAGAACGCTTCAATGTTTTCATCTCAGACGGGGCGCACTACATGAAGAGTGCTGCCAGCAAGCTCAAGGAGAAGTACCCAAACATGACTCCGGTCACTTGTGTTGCCCATGCACTCCACCTCGTCTGTGAAGAGGTCAAGAAACAGTTCCCTGAGGCGAATCGATTCATCGGACTGATGAAACAGTCATTGGCGAGGTCAACCAACAGGAAGAATCTCTTCCTGAGTCAGTTCCACAATCCAGACTCGGCAGATGGAGAGATGCTCTCCCAATTGGATCAACTCGCGGTCGATGCTCAACTGACAGGTGATGAATTTCTTCGGGAAGAGGATAAATCGAAGACGAAGAAGAAGAGACTGTCTTTGCCACCAACTCCATCCCAAACGAGGTGGGGCACTTGGATGTTGACTGCTTGCTATTACTTTCATCATCTTGAAGTGGCCCGAAAGTACATCAAGCTGATTCCCATTGAGGTGAACGATAAAGAGGAAAAGGGCCGTATAGTCGAGCTTCTGGTACTGATCAACACCAGTTACGAGGAGATAAAGTCTCAACTGACCTTTATCTATGAGAACTATTGTCTACTGCCTCTTTTCATCACCGAGTTGGAGACATCAAAACTGAAGTTGTGTGAAGCAATGAATGTGGTTAAGAATGCCAACAACTACGTCCACAATGCTGCACTCAAGAATGCAGATAAACTTATGGGCAAAGTGGCAGAGAAGGTGTACGCGAAGACACAGAATCTCTGGAAGAAAAACAAAGGTTTACGAGATATATGCGAAAGAGCTTGCATCGATCCATATATCGAATATTCTCCTATTGTTTCAGTTGCATGCGAAAGTTTCTTTCGGGGATTCGCACCAATTCTGAGATTTACTGCGAACTGCACTCCAGAGAATCGTTGTCAGTACATGTTAGTTCGATCGAACATTGTCGCAAGAGAAGCCATGTTGAAGGAGGTGAGTTGAGAAACATTTGATTGATTTATATGGTAAATGTATTAATTAATTTATATATTTAAATAGAAAAAGAGAAAGATCAAGAATATGCACCTAAGTGTGGAACAACTCACTGAATGGCGGGAAAGGTGGTCAACTCTGAAGAACGAAAAGTTTCGTGTCTCGGAAACTATCGATCTGTCGTTCATCCCTTCTCCATCGAAACCGAAACAGCCAAAAGGACGAAAAGTGGCCAGCACCACTCGAACAACTCGCAAGGCAGTCTCAACCAAAAGATCAAATTCTGTTAGTCTGCCAACAAGAAGATCTACCCGAACTGTGTCAAAACCGAAACGCTTCTGTATTGAAGAGAATGAAGGCTATTATGAGGACATAGACGCAATTCTCGCAAGTGATGAGTTTGATTTTAAAATTGAGTTTAAATCGAAGCCGTTAGTCACTGAACACTCCGACATTGATGGACCTGAAGACATTCAGGTTGAGGTTGACCCGTTGGATGTGGAGTATGTGCTGTGGGATAATGAAATCACTGCGGCATTGTTTGATGGTGCCGATGCAAAGGAGGCTCAAGAATTGACAGCCACAAACGGAATAAAGAGAAAAAGAAAAGGAAAAGGAAACAAATCCGTCAAGAAACGATTGTTTTAAGATTGTCTTCTTATATTATATTATTATGATATCATAAAATTGTTCTCTTTTCTTGCATTCTTTTTCACGTTTATTGTTTTGATTTCTTATGTCGAAGCTGTCAGACACTAATTATATCCATTTGGGTAACCTGTCCGTCCCTCCAATTAGGGCATAAGGTCCATCAATTTAATAGAACCCAGTGGAATCTAGTGATTTGATTAATCGGAACAAATATTTCTAATTGTGATTAACGTAAATAAATGTATTTAAACCCTCGCGCAAAAAAAAACACAAGAGGGCAGCACATTAGACAAAAGTCGGCTCGAAATGCGTTAAGCTCCTCCTTCTCACCCCATTCTCACGCACAACGTCCGCTTAAAATGCACCCAAATACAAACCTCAGAGATGAAGAAGTGCATGCGAGACGAGTTTTTGCAGACTCCATCGTCTTCAGTGAAATTGAATTCTATGTTTGCTGATGGCACAAGTGGCTTTGCTGAAGGTTTCCGATTGATTAATGAATTGATCATTGAAAAAGTGGATCTCCTCCGTTTGCTTCAAGCTTCTGAACTATCCAACTGCACTATACAAGCTCTCGAGCTTCCAAAGCGTTCTTAAAACCAAAAACACCTACACAATCTGAGTTGTACTCCTGTTGTTGTTGATCATTTTAATAAAAACATTTGTCCGATCAATTAGTAATAATGTTGTTGTTATTAATGTTGGTTAAAATACCAATACCATTTGAATGTTATTTTTGGTTCGAATCAAAAGTTAGAACAACAAACAAACAAACATTCGAAACATCACGCCAATCCAGTACCGTAATTGCTAGTATTAGTTTGTTCTCAATTTAGTAGTGCGATTTATTAGTTTGACTGTTCAAACATTTTAAAATCGTGCTTGGAGTGATCGTCGAGATCATGTGCAAATGGTCTAAAGAGTGTTTTTATTTTTGTTTCCAAATGTACAATCGAATCCAATCGAATGTAAACAGATTAGATTGATCAAACTGTCAATGTTGTAGTTTTGGTTATAATACCCAATAAATGGCACTGAACAAACAGACATATGGCTCAGCATAAAAGTAAATTAACTTTTGCTTTCTTTAGTTGGCTGCCTCGTTTCATCTCAGTCAATTATTCGAATTCTGTTTGCCAATCAACATAAACGAAACCGATACACACGACACATCACTCACTCACTTACTCAAGTGATCACTTAGTGCACACTGATTTGTTGGCCAACTCGAGCGCATTGATGTCGCTTGATTACTCGGTTCTGTCTCAATGCTTGGTCATATGTGGCTTTCGATTGTCTGATTGTTTAGCCAACAAGAATCAGTAAATGCATTCACGGTTCAATTTCATTGACCAGTGCGGCAATGCTTTCATTCAAGTGGTTTGCCCATTGGTTGGCTTAGTAGACTCGATTTTCTGTTGGATTGACTGATAGAGTGTCTATGTCATTTAACAGCTTGGCTGCCATTCAAGTTAGTTCTATACTTTAATGTTTGCCTCAATTCATGCCAATATATCACTAAATCAAATATTTTGTTTCTCAATGGAGGTACTGGCACAGAGTTTGCCTCAATCAAAGTTATTGATGTTCTAAGTGTCAGTAATTAACTATATCATCGTAAACATCATCATCACAACCACCATCACCATCGACAGCGCTATGATGAAAAGTGACTTAAAAACCAAAATACTATCAAATGAGCAATCCTTGTTTGCTATTTGTTCTGTCAGTGACACAAGCCAGCTCCAACGTTGGTTGTGCTCTGTGTACACAAAGTTTGAGTGAAACATGGACAACCACAGAAAGACCATCAGTAATGGACACAAACCAAACGCAATACAAACACACGGTAACACTCACTATATTCGCCTTCACGAATCGTTGTTCAAAGTTGAAATCATGTGCCACTGAAGCTCTCGCTCGTGCCGAACCACGACTCGAATGTGATCGCTCACTCACTCACATCAAATCGCACTTGATAATTCCTTTCTGGTTAACGTTATATGTGCTGAGAGAGCAGTCAGCTTGCTCACAATAGGACTGAGCGCTACTGGCTGTGGTAAATCAAATCCACTGCTAGGTGCAACGATTTAACATAAGTTTAGTAAATGGTCTGTGCCATCAGTCCGTCTCGCGGTGGCCAACAGCAGTTATTTCCTCAATCACCGATGGTCACATTCTGTTAATAAAACCAATTACTCATTGATTTTATCCTCATTGCTTTACATTGTCGTCACAGAGAAGTATCCAAGCAACACATTACGATCGATTAGGAATACGTATTTAACCAATGAGAATGGACGGACTGTGACTAACTTGCAGTTGGCACTGGTGCCGTGAGCAGTGCAGGTGACACGGAGCAATGATTGTGTCTTGCCTGGCCAGACCACTGTCGCATTGGTCCATTTGTGGTCAATTGAGTGGATGGACTGTGACTGACTTGCAGTTAGCACTGGTGCCGTGAGCAGTGCATGTGACACGGAGCAATGGTTGTGTCTTGCCTGGCCAGACCACTGTCGCATTGGTCCATTTGTGGTCAATTGAGTGGACGGACTGTGACTAACTTGCAGTTAGCACTGGTGCCGTGAGCAGTGCATGTGACACGGAGCAATGGTTGTGTCTTACCTGACCAGACCACTGTCGCATTGGTCCATTTGTGGTCAATTGAGTGGATGGACTGTGACTAACTTGCAGTTAGCACTGGTGCCGTGAGCAGTGCATGTGACACGGAGCAATGGTTGTGTCTTGCCTGGCCAGACCACTGTCGCATTGGTCCATTTGTGGTCAATTGAGTGGACGGACTGTGACTAACTTGCAGTTAGCACTGGTGCCGTGAGCAGTGCAGGTGACACGGAGCAATGGTTGTGTCTTGCCTGGCCAGACCACTGTCGCATTGGTCCATTTGTGGTCAATTGAGTGGATGGACTGTGGCTGACTTGCAGTTGGCACTGGTGCCGTGAGCAGTGCAGGAGACACGGAGCAATGGTTGTGTCTTGCCTGGCCAGACCACTGTCGCATTGGTCCATTTGTGGTCAATTGTCACTGATGCCGTACTCAGTGGATGCCAAATGATTGCGCTTTGCAGCGCAAGCTCAAATAGCCGATGGAGCCACACTAAGGTTTTGTTGGTTCGTAATAATTGAGATTGATTGCAGCAGTTGAACCAAATTTATTAGAAGTGAAGCCTTATGGGCCAAAAGCTAATGCTCTCATTATGGGCCTCAAAATGTACAATAGCATACTGACTGGTTTCTGATGCTTTTGGTCCAGTGGTGATCGCGAGCAAAGTTTGCCCGCATCACCACGCATTATGGCACGAGCCTTCCTTGCCACCGAGTGCGTTTGAGTGCAATCGAATTTATTAATCAATTGATTTCTGCAACTAATAAGAGGATTGTGTCGAGCATTGTAATCAATTGTCCGGTGTCAGTGAGGTAGTGACGAGTCTGTGTCCATTCTTGCCTACGAGTGCGGAGGAGCGCGGGGCGACGAGTTGTGAGTGTGTGGAGTGACGTGCGGTATGCACCTCTCAGAAGCACACTCACCTCATCATGTTAAAGTAGAATTATTCGACGCTACCCAGTACACACAGCCTGTCGTAATTGTGTGCCATGAACTCCACAATCTGGAATCCACATAGCGCTCATAGTCATTGATTGAATCAGTCGACCAGCCGATGCCACTAATAGGAGCAGCAGAAGATGCCAAGTGCAGGCATGGAGTTCTCGTTTCGGGCAATGGCCAGCACAAGCCGGTCGAAACAAATGTCGCATTTCAGTGCCGTGATGAACAGTCATGGTATGGAATGACTAATAAAATAAATACAATCAAAATGACAACACTTTCATGAATAGAACTACTCTTTGAGTAGTGACGTGGGAGAGGATGATGACAAACTTGGACAAACCTGCAACTCTGGTTCGCTCTAACAAGCAAGTTTACTTCTCCACAACGAGAACCATAACAGTATGAGGAAAGAAGATAATGCACGAGATTACATGAGAATGAATCGAGCCATGAGGCACATGAAAGCAAAGGCCATTTAAGACAGAAGCCATTTTGCTGTACGCATGAAGGTCATAATGAACGCGGATTGGCACAACGAGAAAACCCCAAAATCAATACCTCGTTCACAGACGGCCATCGGTTGATCTATACTCTTGAGAAAAGTATAACGTTGATCAGAATTCGGTTTGTTTATTCAACAGACCACTTACTAGACATGTCTGGGTGTATGTGAATAGTCGAACTGTGCACTGTGTGCGGAACAACGCAGCCAGATTTGCACTAAGCGCATCGTGATTAGATGTGACCAGGTGAGAGACCGAGGTTGTCTTTACGTTGCCGAGGATACAGCGGATGGGCAAAGTTTTGCTGCAACCAATTGGCCCGAATAGAACATAGACCGAGACACGAGATGCATAAAGGGAAAGGGATTTGAGGACGGAGACTCGTACATCTTGCGTACCATGTAGCAGCTGCAGCACTGTGCTCGTTGTTGTTGGCACTGATTAGCACTATTATTGCAGCACTCGTTCGTTGTGCCAAATAGCAGTGTCATTCGCGAATCAAGAGTGTGCCAGTTGTTGATGAACATTGTTCGGGCCTGACTCCCGTTGAAGAATGCATTTCGAGTTGCATGATGAGGCAAACACTGTGGAGGTTGAGTGATATAAATGAAATGATTCCATTAATGCCACCAAAGAGAGCCAAGCGAAAACAGAAGAGGACGATCGAGTAGGCTAACCAACCAAAGGCAACGGTCATGTGACCATACACAAGACTGGCCTTGTGACTGGCACGATTAGCACGACTGGCTGGTGCGTTCAACTCGCCGTTGTCGATCGGTGCTGTAAGCCGCACTATCTTCAGATGGAAGTAATCCACGTTTATGTAACCGTTCTGCACCGAGCAGAGGATAAAATAGACAACAAATGCGTTGTAGGTGTAAATTCTTGAATCTTTAAATTACGAAGCAGGATGTACAAACAAGTACACATTCAAAGTGGCATCGCTATCACCGGGCGGACAAACGGACAAATTCACGGCTTCACGGGCGTACACTATTATTCCTTAATACGCTGTGCCATATCAATAAACACACAAGCCCGTGCACACTGTACAGTCAATTACCAAATTGACAGAATGACCAAGTTAGGTAGGTTGTTACAAATGAAAAAGCACCGTCGTTGCTACTTCTCCAGTCGAGCCAGTCCTCTACTTCGTTGCACAGTTTGGCACGATTGCAGCAGCAGTTGTTCTTTGTGTCAAATTGTAGTGAAGTGAAGGCCTTCTTGACTGTAGGTGAATTCTCCTCAATTGGTCATGTTGGTAAGATACTGTATGATTGCAAACTGATTGGCGTCCTAATTGTTTTGTCTATCGCCGCCTTGAATGTAACTTAGCTCAATGTAAATTAATTTGAATGGCTGTCAACAGCTGGCGCTTCGATCGCACTCACAAATTCTCTTATTTCATGGCTTATAGATTATAAATGGCCAATCAAATGCACAATAATACAAATATATCAGTCAAAGGTTAATTTTTTACCAAATCTCCAAATTATAATCGTTAGAATTGAAAATTAAACGATAATTTCGATAATTGGCCATGCCTTTTTGACTTACTGGCCAAAAGTTGAACCAACGTATTCAGAAGAATCATATTTTTGGTAGACGCAGCCCAAAAACGCGCTATTCATAATATGCTTTATAATGTATTTCCATTACAAGCCAAATCGGTTTTGGGCGGTACCGTCCAAAAACGCGAAGTGGCGCTTGCCATTGCCCCTAAAACCGTTGAGTTTATACATTTTCCCTCTCAATACACACACAGCTGTCCACCGCCCGTCTGTTGGCTTTGTGTTCCTGTGTGACTTTGCTGTCTGAAGACTTTTTGCGTTCGTTTTGCTCTTACCTCGATTTTTCTACTTTGTGACTTTGCGCTTTTGGCATCTCGCATTCGTCAGTGCAGTGTCTCACATTGCTGGTGCTCGGATTACAAGTTCAAGACTTTACGTACACGTTCTCTTCTAAGTGGTAAGTGAAATTCGGTTCGTTCTTTCTCTCCTCAAGACATGTCGCTCACAGTCTCGGAGTTGGCTGCAGCCGTACATTCTTTTTATTTTAGGATAGAAATCCTAGAGCTCTGTAGTGCACAGTTCCGGTTGTCGGAGCCTATGCTAAACACGCTTTTCTGTTCAATTAACGGACAGAACGGTGATCATCTTTGCGATTCACTGATTATAACTCGTTTACTATGTCATCTTCTCACTCCTACCATCTCCCTCTCATAGAACTCTGCCTGTGTCCAATCTCTACTGTACCACTTAACCAAACATGAGCAATACGGACGATATTAACCCACTATACTTGGCCCATGATGATCAGGCGGCCACGGCCGCTGCACCGCCACTGCCACTGCCATCCGATGAGGTGATCCGTAATTTGGCTGCTTTTCTGTCCAAAGACGCGGAAGATTATGTAAAGGTGCGCGAAGATGACCAGTACTACTATGTGGACATTGGTCAGTGTAAGGCAGTGGATCAGATCTATCGGCCACTGCACGATCGGGTGCGCGCTATCAAGGACAAGTACGAAGCATCGATTCGGGCACTGCTCACTCAACTGTTGGTTGATCAGATGTAAGTAGTATCACACTAAATCCTATCTACGATTTTAATCTCTCTCTCTCTCTCTCTCTCTCTCTCTCTCTCTCTCTCCCTCTCTCTCCTCTCTCTCTCTCTCTCTCCCTCTCTCTCTCTTTCTCTCTCTCTCTCTCCCTCTCTCTCCCTCTCTCTCCCTCTCTCTCCCTCCCTCTCTCTCCCTCTCTCTCCCTCTCTCTCCCTCTCTCTCCCTCTCTCTCCCTCTCTCTCTCTCTCTCTCTCTCTCTCTCTCCCCTCTCTCTCTCTCTCTCTCTCTCTCTCTTCATTATATACAGAACTGAAACCAATGCGGCAGTGCCTGCGACACCTTCAAAGAGCCGTTCTCGTAAGCGGCCAGTGCCAAAGTCATCATCGGTCAATAAGGTGATCATTGCACGATCGAAACGAAGCTCGGGCGATTCGACTACTGGTTCCACCTCGACAAGAACAACTCGCGGCAAAGCACTGTTTGGTAGTACTTCATCGAAAGGAAAAGCCACTGATGACTCGATCAGTCCGAATGCGCTCGCGGACGAGATTGGAGAAATGCAGAATGCCCTCGATCTTATGACAGAGTTGACTATTGATCCGAGTATGTGTTTGCACTCGAGATTTCACTAATTACTTCTTCATTATCCTTCCTCAGACACAACTGTCCAGTCATCGACTAAATCAGCCGACTCAAAGAAGAACAAGAAGAACGCGGCGGCTTCATCATACAAGAAGCCATTCATTGCCACCGAGGAAAGTGTGATGGACACTCAGGGGACCATTGTCATTGAATCGTCGACTGCCTCCAGTCTGACTGGCAAGTCAATGAAGACTCGTTCTCGCATACGTCAAGCCGCCACGGACAACGTTGCAGCAAATCGTGCAACCAAAAGTGCGCTTCAACGTACTGTTGGTTCGACAGTGACCGCTTCGGCTTCGAAGAGTACTCGTACTCGTAAGGTTACTGACCAATTGGTTGTTGCTTCAACAAAGTCGGTGTCGAAGAATGCGAGTGGATTGTTGATGAACCAGAAACTCTCACAGAGTGCTTCGAATTTGAATGCCACACCTTCAAATCGAAATTTGGTTGATCTTTCTACTTCCGGTTTGTTGTTGATATTTCGAATTAGTTGACTCCTTATAATGCTTTGTTGTTCACTTCTAGGCCTGAAGAAATCTGGTTCGTTGAGTAAACTCGCCGTCACCACTTCGACTGCTTCGTCCACTCGAAGCTCATCGCACAATTTGAAACGCGTGCCTCGCCGTGCCTGTGCTGCATCACCTGCACTGCCACCAACTCCAACTTCGTTCGCTGCTGCTGTCCGCCGCCAACAAACTGAATCTGCACGTAATGAGAAGCTGATAATGTCCGAGGATAAGCGTAATAAGGCCGAAGAGAACAAGAAGACACTTCTCGAAACGCGCATCAATGCAATGAAGTGTGAGCGTAAGAAGCGAATGGAAAAGATAGCCGAAAACAAGAAGGCAATTGACCACGAGAAAGAGATCAAGTTGCGCGTCATTGTTGATGTTGGACATTCGACGATGAGACTCGAGCCAACTACCGTCATAACGAATGCTGAAGCACGCAATGCTGAACGACGGGTCAAGTTGTCTCAGATGCAGTTGGAACAGGAGATGAAGAAGGCGAATGAGACGAAACTGGCTGCGGCTACGGCCATTGCTGTGCAAAGTTCTTCTGGTTTAAAGGCGAATGGTGCCAAGGCTGCGGTCACTACCAAGGCGACGAAAGGGGTGACCAAGAGCAAATCCAAACCTAAAGGTGGCAGCAACAAGCTACCGAGGCAAGTAGAAGTCGCGCACGAGCCAATGGATGTCAAGCAATGTCACCACCAGCACTTCCCTTCCCATGACAATGTCTCCGTTTCCATCATGTCACCCATTGCCAAGACACCGTGCATCAATGGAAAGATTGACGATACGTTTACTGCTCCATCTGAACCACAGAATCCCATCACTACTACTACGCCAAAGGCTGATGTCTCACTTGCAATGGCAAGTTCGACCTTTACTTCTGCTCCTGGACCATCAGCTCAACCTACTGACGGCAATGAAGGATCTTTCGTTATGCAAGCTGCACCACCACCAGTCACTCTTGACAAAGGCATGGCAGCCACCACTACAGTGACCACCACCGCCACTGGCACATTCAATCTTGCTAATTCACTCAAGTCCAAGTTGAACGAATCAAACAATTACGAGATGACTACACCGCCACGCGAACAAACCAAAGACAACAACTATGACATCTCGGTGTATGTTGACTCGGACGACGAGGAGAAACAAGTGACACAAAAGGCTGCAGAAGGTTGCAAACGGGTGCCCGAGTGGGCGCAGGGCAAGCAGTTCCTCATGCGAGTGCACGAACAGTTTGGTATGCCGGCGGATCAGTTGGCTGCATGGACTCAGCGAATATTCCCTAAACCGGTAATGCCTGTGCCGTTGGGTGACATGGGCATGCACGTCCGAGGGCGATATGCTCAGCGAAGCAGTTCGATCAACTGGAAGACAGTTACAGAGATTGAATCCACACTGAAGATGAACAAGGACTAGAACAAGAAGTAGACGGAACCGAACCGAATGTGTTCACCATTATGTAGACTAATCATTTTCACAACTTAACCTCACTTAACGTATTCACTGTGTATGTTATGCTTTAATCCTCTACATTTTGACTAACATCTCAATATATGTAGAAATACAAATTATAAAGTAATAACTAACCAAATGATGCAGTTGTGATGATATTGTTGGTGGCGTTGAGAATGGAAACCAATATCAACTGGTCAATCAAAAGAGGCACAAATCAAAAGAAGATTTGTTGATAAGTTGGTTTGGCTGCCGAACTACTGTACATACGAACCGATTCTCGATCTGTGGTGCGAGAGAGAGAGAGAGAGAGAGAGAGAGAGAGAGAGAGAGAGAGAGAGAGAGAGAGGGAAACCGAGCTGTGTGTGCACACATCGCACACAGGCCAACATGCCAAAGTGCTTTCTGAGCACAACTATTACTCGTTTCACCGTTTGGCGGCCAGTTTCCTTTGTATGAATCACTGCTCAATTGTTTTGCACTCATCCAGTGACGCGGTAGTACAAGCTCAAGGCAAATCGGTGCGATGTGCTCTGTGTGTGCACTTCACTGTAAGTTAGTCTTTAGTCGGTTCAGTGGCCACCACCACCAAGAATGAACACTGGTCGAGGTGGGGCTGACAGTGTGGTGCCGATGTTCATGTCTAAGAATGTAGTCTCCTAATGGTTATGCTCCAGAGTGGCACTAGTGAACATTTTGGTGATGTTCAACTAAGATGGAACACCACCACTAAGAGTGCTCACCGGCCGAGAGTTGGTGACAAGGTTGGCAGCAGAGCATCTCCAACGGCAATGGCTCAAGTGGCGAAGTGAACCCCAAGAGAGCATAGCCAAAGAGGATACACCATTAGTAGAGTAAGATAATCGTTAAATCGAATTGCAATACAGTACACACTGAAGCACTCAACAACCTACAAAACAAGCACTATGTTGATGTCGAGACGATTGCAGTGAGACGAGAACAAACTGAAGTCAGGCACCAAGTGACTAATGCTGAGATGGTAGACCACACTATGACAGTACTCACTTTGAGTGTCGAAGACTAATGCTCCAAATGACCAATTTGTCTTTTGTGGCCGACACTGCGAATGCAATCAATGCCATCGGCACTTTCTGTGTGTTTTGAGTGAGTGGAGCCGTGAGAAGTACAAAGCAATGCTATGAGCCGTCAGTAGATCAAACAAAAAGACATTCACCGGTAGAGATCAGGCCAACGAGCAAGCTGGTAGGCATGCAGTGTGTGTTCGTGTGTGTGTTTGGGTTGTTCGGCAGCAGCTTCATCTGCAGTGGAAACTTGCACCCAACGACGAGAGCGCGATAGTCGATCTGTACATCCGACACACAGTACATTCGTTTGGCTACTAATGTGCCTACCTGATATGTACCATCGAACTGACTGGTTGCTATCGCCAACGAGTGCACGTCCACATCAGCATGGTTGTACTGCACGTTGAACTCCGCCATTGTGTGCATCTCGTTCACGATGCCATCCGTGTAATGCACAAGACCAATCTCAGCCGGAATGCACAAGTTAGGTGAGTGCACAAACACGTTGCTTGAAGCGATAGTGCACACGGCGGCAGCTGGGTAATCAACAAGGTAAGAACAGCTCACTCAATTCCTAAGCGGTCTGGTTCACTGGCTAAAGCTGCTCAAAGAAGGCCATTCCCGATTATGGCATTTCTTGCCATACTTCGTTGGTTACGTCGCGCAGTGACATGTGGCTTCCTGCTTCTTCTGTAGATACTTGATGCAGTAGTAGATGGGATTCGGCTCGACCAGAGAGGAAGATGGCGGTGAAGTTGGGCGAAACATTGTGTTCGAAGGACAAAGTGGTCAAGGCAAATATGGTTTTGGTGCTGTCACCTAGACAAAGTAGTTGCAAACGAAAGATAGAGAAGCAAAAGTAGGGGGCAAAGGAGTCAAACAAATAGACTGTACTGAATATACTGACTAAACTGACTAAACTGATTCAACTGCCGTCATCGTCATTTCATACACGAAACGAAATCACATTTGCCGTCGGTGTCACCAGTGTAGTGCTCTAACACTCAAACAGTGATGACGGTACATGAACTTGGCCAGACTTGACAAACACAAGTGAATATGTTCACTAGTTCAGTTTGAACTTGATGATGAATATGAACTGACTGCAGACTGAGTGGACAGCGGCGGTAGACCAAGGCACAGGCACAGTGTTTGTCACACTTTCGTTTGTGTGTTTGAGTGCTGTGCTTCTTCTCATTTTCTCACCAACCTCACTCTCCGCCCTCGCCCCCAACCTTCTTGTGAATATGTCCAACCTGGATACTCCACCAACGAGCTCAACCTCGGACACCTCGGACTACCTCTCAAGTCACTCCGAGCGCTCGACTAGCCCGTCTGATAGCTCGGATCAATCGGAGGCCTCGGCTGAAGCACAAGGCGAAAATGTACAACCAGCCGAAGAGCACAAAGAAGAGCAGGTGAGTGTTGGTGTCTCGAGTGTGTTTGACTATTCTTAATCTTTCCTATCCTCCTGACAGGCTGATGACCGTGCTGGTACCTCGAGTGGTCTCGGTGGTGGTGGAGGAGACGCTGTAGGACCTTCTACCAGTAAAGCACACGGTGGCCAACAAGCCGCAGCAGTCGTCCACCGTGGTGGTGGCAACGTTGAGACTGTTGCCCTCTCTGGTAGTGTTGCCACCGGCAGTATGGTCACTCACTCTGGCATGGCTTCTTCATCCTCCTCCTCAAAGGATGTTGGCACTAAGGATGAGCCTAAAGACGATGCACAGCGTACTGTCATGAAGCGCAAAATGAGCACCGCTATCGACAGCGATGATGATGAAGACGAAGAAGAGGAGGACTAGAAGGTTCACCTTCACTCGAGTGCTGGTCTGCTGCTTTTACTAAATTCTACTTGCGATCTTATTTTATATTGTGATTTTAGCTACACACTCACTAACTATTATAACAATTGAACACCAAATTTAATATTTCCACTAATTTTCTATTAACCACTGTACGATGTGAACAATGTACCTCGAGATTAGCTCGTCATTGTCTTATTTTTACATGCACACACACAACCACACACTTCATGTCTATTTGACTGTACTTTGTATCCCATTCTGATTGAGCAATAAAATGACCAGCACCGAACTAAACACTCTCACTGTTATCCAATATGGTCACTAAACTGTCCACAGAACATAAAACTGGTGTTGTGTGCACTTGATTGTGGGTCTTCTTCCATTGACCACTGCACAAAGTACCACCACCACCACCAATGAGATCTCAACATCATCATCAGATTGCAATGCACCTTCTATTGGCATGAAACAAGTCGCTCAACTTGAGTCGTACTATGGCACCGAACCAACCGAGCACCAGTTTGTGGATCTCTCTCTCTCTCTCTCTCTCTCTCTCTCTCTCTCTCTCTCTCTCTCTCTCTCTCTCTCTCTCTCTCTCCCTCTCTCTCTCTCTCTCTCTCTCTCTCTCTCTCTCGCCTTCTCTCTCTCTCTCTCTCTCTCTCTCTCTCTCGCCCTCTCGCCCTCTCGCCCTCTCGCCCTCTCGCCCTCTCGCCCTCTCGCCCTCTCGCCCTCTCGCCCTCTCGCCCTCTCGCCCTCTCGCCCTCTCGCCCTCTCGCCCTCTCGCCCTCTCGCCCTCTCGCCCTCTCTCTCTCTCTCTCTCGCCCTCTCTCTCTCTCTCTCTCTCTCTCTCTCTCTCTCTCTCTCTCTCTCTCTCTCTCTCTCTCTCTCTCTCTCTTAATACGACTGTATGCAATACGAGTCGAGATGAGTGCTCGATGTTCGCTTTGTGATGGACTGCTCGACGCTTACGAAGGTTGTGGCGGATGATCGCAGCTGTGAATCACTCGTTCGGCATTGGTGCACTATCAATGGATAGAGGAGGAGGAAGACAAGTTGGCGCTCAAGAGTCTTGTGTCCAACTCAGAATCACTTGAGTTCCATTGTAAAGTCGGACGCGGGACACACCTGCACCATCCAAGCTTAGACTGTGTCTGTGGTGGCCCAAACTGTACGACGTACGAATACAAACCGTCACATGTTCGGTAATGACAAAGACCCAAGTAAGTGACTTTTGAGAATCGAGTACGCATCCAAACGAAGGGCCTCGATGGGGGCACGGTGACTGCCACTCCTCTACCAGGTAGAGATATAGACAATAGTAAGTGACTGTTGTGAAACGAGGAAACAACCAAACGGCATCCTAAAGCGCACGATGGCACTCTCTCAACTGACTTGTAAAGACACATACTCTGATAAGTTGCCGTGGTAGAACGATCAGGCCCCCAAACAAATGGCTGTGACGAGCCGACGGTGACAAGCACTTTTCTACCCTTTCAAGACTAATATTATACTTTGTCTTCATCGACTGGCCAACTCACAAGGCGCTAACAGAAACAAACTTGTCTCTCTCACCTTCGAACACGACTAGCACTCTTCTTGCCGGTCTAGACATTCACCCAAATAGTGACAGTTGGGACACTAAGTAACTAACCGAGCGCAAACCCACAAGCCAAGGAAAGGAGTCAAAACAAGCCAACTCTGTGCCGGCCATCGTGTACACTTCACCACTCGTGAACCTCATCATCACTCGCACGGCCCGCACTGAACGAACACAGCAACAAAGCTCGGTCAGAGAGACAGAGACAGTGGCAAGCAACGCGCGTTCATCTCTTGATGACAATCACTCCACCCCTGAGTGTGTTCGCAATTTCAATACTATGTACACCTCAACGCTTGGAACTTCAACTCATCCTATGATATTGGTTTCAGGTAAGTCTGTTAACTCAAAGATACTTTTCTCTAGAATTGTGTTGTCACTCGACAGCTCTGCCAGCCACTTGTTCGCTAATGATTGCTTGATGGCACGGTGCACGGCGGTGGTGGCTGTGTTGTGAGATATACGCAATCAAGCAACCGGCGTCGATGGGCGTACGGTGAATGACACTCCTTTGCCGGGTACAGACATTGACAATAGTGACTGTGACTGTTGTAGAAGCCACCAAATGAGCGACATCGTCAAGCGCACACCTGTACTCTCTCAACTGACCTGTAAAGATATAGACTTAATAAATGACTATGGTGGGCAAGCACTGGCAACCGTTCGAATGGCGTCGACGGACCTACTGTGACAAGGACTCCTCTGCCCGTTCGAGACTCACTTGTCTAGGTCACCCTTGACCGGCCAACACACAAGACGAAACTGATCGAAACAAACTTGTCGCTCTCACCCTCGAACACGACTACCACTCTTCTTACCGGCCAAGACATGAACCCAATTTTGTAACTAGCCAACTAATTAATGAAGCGCAATCACACCAGTAAAGGAAATTAGCCAGAACAAAAAGTGTGCCAACTCTGTACCAGGCAAAGTGCACACTCCACCACTCGTGAGTTTCTCTATCACTCGCACCGGCGGCACTGAGCGAAAACAGCGACAAAGCTCGGTCAGAGAGACAGTCGGAAAGTGGCAAGCAACGCGCGTTCGTAAGTTGACGGCAATCACTGCACTTCTTATTGTTGATTTCACAATTTCAAGACAACGTTCACCTCATCTTGGAACTACAACTCATCATTCGCGATTGATTAAACCAAGTAAGTCTGTTCACTAAAAAAGTCACTTTCTCATAGAATTGTACCGTCACTCGACAGAACTGCCAGCCACTTATTCGCTAATGATTGCTTGATGTACCCAGTGCACAGTTGTTGTAGCGGTGCTGTAAGGCATACGCAACCAAAGAAGCGGCGTCAATGGGCGTACCTGACACTCTTCTACCAGGTATAGCATAGACACTAGTAAGTGACTGTTGTAGAAGCAACCAAACGATCGGCATCTACAGCCGCACGATTGCACTCATTTGCCTGACCTGTAGCCAAAGACGCCAACAAGTGACAGTGATGGCGCAAGCAAACAACCAAACAAGTGACATAGTCAAGCGCACCATGGCACTCTCTCACCTGGCCAGTAAAAACAAAGACTTAATAAATGGCTATGGTGGCAAGCAAAGGAAACCTTACGAATGGCATCCATCGGCCGAATGGGACAAGCACTCCTCTGCCCTTTCCAGACTCATTTGTCTCTACCACTCTCAACTGGCCCACACACAAGTCGCTAGACAAATGGCTAAACTGACAATCAAAACAAACCGATTGTCACTCTCACTTTCGAACAACACTGGCACTCTTCTGACCGGTCAAGATATGGACCCAACTTAGGGAAATTGTGGCCACCACGCAACTACTGGAGTGCAATCCCACCAGTGAAGAGGCAAGAACGTGGGTGAGTGCCAACTCTGTGACAGCCAACGTGCACACCACACCACTCGTGAACCTCACCATCACTCGCACTGGCCGCACTGAACGAACACAGCGACAAAGCTCGGTCAGAGAGACAGTTGGTCAGTGGCAAGGAATGCGCGTTCGTCACTTAACGGCAATCACTGCGTGTGTTGATTTCTCAATTTCAAGACAACGTACACCTCATCTTGGAACTACCACTCATCATTCGCGATTGATTAAACCAAGTAAGTCTGTTAACTCAAAAATACTTTTCTCTAGAATTGTGCTGCCACTCGGCAGATCTGTGAGCCACTTTTTCGCAAATGATTGCTCGATGGCAAGGTGCACGGTGGTGGTGGCGGTGCTGTGAGATTTACTTTAGATTTGCAACAAAAAGATGGGCGTACGGTGACAGACACTCCTTTACCAGGTACAGGCATGGAAAATATTAAGCGCCTGTTGTGGAAGCTACCAAATGAGCGACATCGACGAAAGCACGATGGCACTAACTAACCTGGCCGGTAAAGACAAAGACTTAATAAATGGCTTTGGTGGCAACCACAGGCAACCTTACGAATGACGTCAATAAACCGACTGTGACAAGCACTCCTCTGCCCGTTCGGGACTCACTTTTCTCGGTCGCCCTCGACCGCCCAACACACAAGACGCAATGGTCAAACTGGCAGCCGAAACAAACTTGTCCCTTTTATTCTCGAACACGACTTATACTCTTTGAATGGTCAAGATATGAACCCAATTTTGTGAAAGTGTGAACACCAACTAACTAATGGAACGCAATCCCACCAGTAAAATGAAGACATGGTGCCAGAACAATGAGAGTGTCAACTCTGTGCCGGCCATCGTACGCACTAAACCACTCGTGAGCCATCACTCGCACTGGCCGCACCAAACTAAAAGAGCGACAAAACTCGGCAGAAAGACAGTCGTCCAGTTGCAAACAACACGCTTTCGTCACCTGATAGCAATCGCTGCACGCCTGAGTTGGTTTATTTCACAATTTCAAGAAGACGTACATCTCATCTTGGAACTACCAATCATCATTCGCGATTGATTAAGCCAAGTAAGTCTGTTCATTTTAAAATACTTTTCTCTAGAATTGTGCTGTCACTCGACAGAACTGTCAGCCACTTTCAGTTTGACTTATTCGCTAATGATGGTGCTCAATGGCAAGGTGCACGGTGGTGGCGGCGATGCTGTGAGACATACACACTGAGAATGTGGTGATTATCGCAAGGGCTATCACTGTAAGACTAAAGTTAAATTCTGATCGGCAGCAACAGAACTCAAAGGTTGCACAGTGAGATTATTGACTCCAGCCAAGCCCATCAAGACAGTGGCATCAATGAGACAAGACATCAAGACATTCATTCGTTGACCATTCACATCCACTGCAAGTGACCCGGTGCCGCATTCTTTATTGTCCTTCTCCACAGACCCTGTTTACATCGCCAACTAGTCAGGCCTGACTGACATGAACATATATTAACATTATTGAAGATTTAAATTATTTGCGCCACTCTGCTGTTTTGACTTGGCTGTGCAATTGGTTGTCCTATGCCGAGCACACGTCACTCCACTCTTACAATCAAGACAGACCATTTGCACTCTGTGAAGATTAGACCAACGCAACACAGTGCCACCATCTCTGCCGACTTCGCTCTGGCTTAACTAATTGCCCCACTCGAATATTACTAATCCGGTAAAGTACTCGATTTAATCGTTGAGATGCTTTGTTCGCAGTTGGTACTGTGATGCCTCGTGTGAGTGAAAGCTGGTGTCAAGAGTTCCACGTATCCCAATACCTTCTCGTTGTAAATTCGTTACTTGTGTTTAGAACATATTGCGTTGATTAATCATTTCTTTGACTGTACGGTCTAGTGCTTTGGACTGAAACACAAGCCTAATCATCTCACCATCACCACCACCACTGGAACCGCCAGCACTCGAACAGAACCAGCAAGTGGCCAATAACCCACACAATTCGCCCGCTCTACACTTATAAGGTAAGATATTTTTTTGTACATTATATACAAAATTACATAGTGCATTGCTTAATGTGATGCAACAGAATGAGATCACGTGTTTGTTGCAGCACTTGTAACATACTGAGTCCTGTTTCTCTTATTTTGTTAATCATTACGGAACCTTTAGCAGAATTCCCCTCAAGTAACCTGCAGTTGTCGTTTTATTTTTGCAAACCACGAATCGCTGAAGCTGATGATGAATAATGATGAATTTCCCTTCAATTCAGCAACAATCACTAAAGCCAGATGTTCAAGGTAATTTCAAAAACAACGCAAGACAAGCTTCAAGCGAAGCTTCTAAAAGTGTTCTTCGTCAAGAGGTGGACAAGAACTAAAGACAAAAGTCAAGCGAAGATTTTAAAGATGTTCTTCATCTAGAAGTGGGCAAAAGCTACAGACAAAAGTCAAGCGAAGCTTTTAAAGGTGTTCTTTGTCAAAAGGTGGGCAAGAACTAAAAACATTATTCAAGGAAAGCTTTTAAAAGTGTTCTTTATCTGCAAGTGAAGAGAACTAAAGACAGAAGTCAAACGAGGCTTCTAAAAATGTTCTTCATCTGCATGCGAAAAAAACTAAAGGCATTATTCAAGCAAAGATTCTAAAGGTGTTCTTTGTCAAGAGGCGGATAAGAACTAAAGAAATTATTCAAGCGAAGCTTCTAAAGGTGTTCTTCATCTAGAAGAGGACAAGAACTAAAGAAATTATTCAAGCGAAGCTTCTAAAGGTGTTCTTCATCTAGAGAGGACAAGAACTAAAGACATTATTCAAGCGAAGCTTCTAAAGGTGTTCTTCATCTAGAAGAGGACAAGAACTAAAGACATTATTCAAGCGAAGCTTCTAAAGGTGTTCTTCATCTAGAAGAGGACAAGAACTAAAGACATTATTCAAGCGAAGCTTCTAAAGGTGTTCTTCATCTGCATGCGAAAAGAACTAAAGACATTATTCAAGCGAAGCTTCTAAAGGTGTTCTTCATCTGCATGCGAAAAGAACTAAAGAAATTATTCAAGCGAAGATTCTAAAGGTGTTCTTCATCTAGAAAAGGACAAGAACTAAAGAAATTATTCAAGCGAAGCTTCTAAAGGTGTTCTTCATCTGCATGCGAAAAAAACTAAAGGCATTATTCAAGCAAAGATTCTAAAGGTGTTCTTTGTCAAGAGGCGGATAAGAACTAAAGAAATTATTCAAGCGAAGCTTCTAAAGGTGTTCTTTGTCAAGAGGTGGACAAGAACTAAAGACATTATTCAAGCGAAGCTTCTAAAGGTGTTCTTCATCTAGAAGAGGACAAGAACTAAAGAAATTATTCAAGCGAAGTTTCTAAAGGTGTTCTTCATCTGCATGCGAAAAGAACTAAAGACATTATCCAAGCGAAGCTTCTAAAGGTGTTCTTTATCAAGAGGTGGACAAGAACTCAAGACATTATTCAAGCGAAGCTTCTAAAGGTGTTCTTCATCTGCATGCGAAAAGAACTAAAGACATTATCCAAGCGAAGCTTCTAAAGGTGTTCTTTATCAAGAGGTGGACAAGAACTCAAGACAGAAGTCAAGCAAAGTTTCTAAAGGTGTTCTTTGTCAAGAGGTGGACAAGAACTCAAGACATTATCCAAGCGAAGCTTCTAAAGGTGTTCTTTGTCAAGAGGTGGACAAGAACTCAAGACAGAAGTCAAGCGAAGTTTCTAAAGGTGTTCTTCATCTGCATGCGAAAAGAACTAAAGACATTATCCAAGCGAAGCTTCTAAAGGTGTTCTTTGTCAAGAGGTGGACAAGAACTCAAGACAGAAGTCAAGCGAAGTTTCTAAAGGTGTTCTTTGTCAAGAGGTGGACAAGAACTAAAGACATTATCCAAGCGAAGCTTCTAAAGGTGTTCTTTGTCAAGAGGTGGACAAGAACTAAAGACATTATTCAAGCGAAGCTTCTAAAGGTGTTCTTCATCTGCATGCGAAAAGAACTAAAGACATTATTCAAGCGAAGATTCTAAAGGTGTTCTTTGTCAAGAGGTGGACAAGAACTAAAGAAATTATTCAAGCGAAGTTTCTAAAGGTGTTCTTCATCTGCATGCAAAAAGAACTATAGACAGAAGTCAAACGAGGCTTCTAAAGGTGTTCT
This sequence comes from Rhizoglyphus robini, assembly GCA_023373905.1. Lineage (NCBI taxonomy): Eukaryota > Metazoa > Arthropoda > Arachnida > Sarcoptiformes > Acaridae > Rhizoglyphus > Rhizoglyphus robini. The sequence continues at coordinate 769,192 of JAKIJQ010000017.1, read as the reverse complement.
TCATCTGCATGGGAAAAGAACTAAAGACATTATCCAAGCGAAGTATCTAAAGGTGTTCTTTGTCAAGAGATGGACAAGAACTCAAGACAATATCCAAGCGAAGCTTCTAAAGGTGTTCTTTGTCAAGAGGTGGACAAGAACTAAAGACAGAAGTCAAGCGAAGTTTCTAAAGGTGTTCTTCATCTGCATGCAAAAAGAACTAAAGACATTATCCAAGCGAAGTTTCTAAAGGTGTTCTTCACCTGCATGCGAAAAGAACTAAAGACATTATCCAAGCGAAGCTTCTAAAGGTGTTCTTTGTCAAGAGGTGGACAAGAACTAAAGACATTATCCAAGCGAAGCTTCTAAAGGTGTTCTTTGTCAAGAGGTGGACAAGAACTCAAGACATTATCCAAGCGAAGTTTCTAAAGGTGTTCTTTGTCAAGAGATGGACAAGAACTCAAGACATTATCCAAGCGAAGTTTCTAAAGGTGTTCTTTGTCAAGAGATGGACAAGAACTCAAGACATTATCCAAGCGAAGATTCTAAAGGTGTTCTTTGTCAAGAGGTGGACAAGAACTAAAGAAATTATTCAAGCGAAGTTTCTAAAGGTGTTCTTCATCTGCATGCAAAAAGAACTAAAGACATTATTCAAGCGAAGATTCTAAAGGTGTTCTTCATCTGCATGCAAATAGAACTAAAGACATTATTCAAGCGAAGCTTCTAAAGGTGTTCTTTGTCAAGAGGTGGACAAGAACTAAAGAAATTATTCAAGCGAAGTTTCTAAAGGTGTTCTTCATCTAGAGATGGACAAGAACTCAAGACATTATCCAAGCGAAGATTCTAAAGGTGTTCTTCATCTAGAAGAGGACAAGAACTAAAGAAATTATTCAAGCAAAGATTCTAAAGGTGTTCTTCATCTAGAAAAGGACAAGAACTAAAGAAATTATTCAAGCGAAGTTTCTAAAGGTGTTCTTCATCTGCATGCAAAAAGAACTAAAGACATTATTCAAGCGAAGATTCTAAAGGTGTTCTTCATCTGCATGCGAAAAGAACTAAAGACATTATTCAAGCGAAGCTTCTAAAGGTGTTCTTTGTCAAGAGGTGGACAAGAACTAAAGACATTATTCAAGCGAAGTTTCTAAAGGTGTTCTTCATCTGCATGCGAAAAGAACTAAAGACATTATCCAAGCGAAGCTTCTAAAGGTGTTCTTTATCAAGAGGTGGACAAGAACTCAAGACAGAAGTCAAGCAAAGTTTCTAAAGGTGTTCTTCATCTGCATGCGAAAAGAACTAAAGACATTATCCAAGCGAAGCTTCTAAAGGTGTTCTTTATCAAGAGGTGGACAAGAACTCAAGACAGAAGTCAAGCAAAGTTTCTAAAGGTGTTCTTTGTCAAGAGGTGGACAAGAACTAAAGACATTATCCAAGCGAAGCTTCTAAAGGTGTTCTTTATCAAGAGGTGGACAAGAACTCAAGACAGAAGTCAAGCGAAGTTTCTAAAGGTGTTCTTCATCTGCATGCGAAAAGAACTAAAGACATTATCCAAGCGAAGCTTCTAAAGGTGTTCTTTGTCAAGAGGTGGACAAGAACTCAAGACAGAAGTCAAGCGAAGCTTCTAAAGGTGTTCTTTGTCAAGAGATGGACAAGAACTCAAGACATTATCCAAGCGAAGATTCTAAAGGTGTTCTTTGTCAAGAGGTGGACAAGAACTAAAGACATTATTCAAGCGAAGCTTCTAAAGGTGTTCTTCATCTGCATGCGAAAAGAACTAAAGACATTATTCAAGCGAAGATTCTAAAGGTGTTCTTTGTCAAGAGGCGGATAAGAACTAAAGAAATTATTCAAGCGAAGTTTCTAAAGGTGTTCTTCATCTGCATGCAAAAAGAACTATAGACAGAAGTCAAACGAGGCTTCTAAAGGTGTTCTTCATCTGCATGCGAAAAGAACTAAAGAAATTATCCAAGCGAAGCTTCTAAAGGTGTTCTTTGTCAAGAGATGGACAAGAACTCAAGACATTATCCAAGCGAAGCTTCTAAAGGTGTTCTTTGTCAAGAGGTGGACAAGAACTAAAGACAGAAGTCAAGCGAAGTTTCTAAAGGTGTTCTTCATCTGCATGCGAAAAGAACTAAAGACATTATCCAAGCGAAGCTTCTAAAGGTGTTCTTCATCTGCATGCGAAAAGAACTAAAGAAATTATCCAAGCGAAGCTTCTAAAGGTGTTCTTTGTCAAGAGATGGAAAATAACTAACGACATTATTCAAGGGAAGCTTCTAAAGGTGTTCTTTATCTAGAAGTGGACAAGAACTAAAGACATTATTCAAGCGAAGCTTCTAAAGGTGTTCTTTGTCAAGAGATGGACAAGAACTCAAGACATTATCCAAGCGAAGTTTCTAAAGGTGTTCTTTGTCAAGAGATGGACAAGAACTCAAGACATTATCCAAGCGAAGCTTCTAAAGGTGTTCTTTATCAAGAGGTGGACAAGAACTAAAGACATTATTCAAGCGAAGCTTCTAAAGGTGTTCTTCATCTAGAAGAGGACAAGAACTAAAGACATTATCCAAGCGAAGCTTCTAAAGGTGTTCTTTGTCAAGAGGTGGACAAGAACTCAAGACAGAAGTCAAGCGAAGTTTCTAAAGGTGTTCTTCATCTGCATGCAAAAAGAACTAAAGACATTATTCAAGCGAAGATTCTAAAGGTGTTCTTCATCTAGAAGAGGACAAGAACTCAAGACATTATCCAAGCGAAGATTCTAAAGGTGTTCTTTGTCAAGAGGTGGACAAGAACTAAAGACAGAATTCAAGCGAAGTTTCTAAAGGTGTTCTTCATCTGCATGCGAAAAGAACTAAAGACATTATTCAAGCGAAGATTCTAAAGGTGTTCTTCATCTAAAAGAGGACTAGAACTAAAGACATTATCCAAGCGAAGCTTCTAAAGGTGTTCTTTGTCAAGAGGTGGACAAGAACTAAAGACATTATTCAAGCGAAGCTTCTAAAGGTGTTCTTTATCAAGAGTTGGACAAGAACTCAAGACATTATCCAAGCGAAGATTCTAAAGGTGTTCTTTGTCAAGAGGTGGACAAGAACTAAAGACATTATCCAAGCGAAGTTTCTAAAGGTGTTCTTTGTCAAGAGGTGGACAAGAACTAAAGACATTATTCAAGCGAAGTTTCTAAAGGTGTTCTTTATCAAGAGGTGGACAAGAACTCAAGACAGAAGTCAAGCAAAGTTTCTAAAGGTGTTCTTCATCTGCATGCAAAAAGAACTAAAGACAGAAGTCAAGCGAAGTTTCTAAAGGTGTTCTTCATCTGCATGCGAAAAGAACTAAAGACATTATTCAAGCGAAGCTTCTAAAGGTGTTCTTCATCTAGAAGAGGACAAGAACTAAAGACATTATCCAAGCGAAGCTTCTAAAGGTGTTCTTTGTCAAGAGGTGGACAAGAACTAAAGACATTATTCAAGGGAAGTTTCTAAAGGTGTTCTTTATCTGCAAGTGAAGAGAACTAAAGACATTATTCAAGCGAAGCTTCTAAAGGTGTTCTTCATCTAGAAGAGGACAAGAACTAAAGACATTATCCAAGCGAAGCTTCTAAAGGTGTTCTTTATCAAGAGTTGGACAAGAACTCAAGACATTATCCAAGCGAAGATTCTAAAGGTGTTCTTTGTCAAGAGGTGGACAAGAACTAAAGACATTATTCAAGCGAAGTATCTAAAGGTGTTCTTTGTCAAGAGATGGACAAGAACTCAAGACAGAAGTCAAGCGAAGTTTCTAAAGGTGTTCTTCACCTGCATGCGAAAAGAACTAAAGACATTATCCAAGCGAAGCTTCTAAAGGTGTTCTTTATCAAGAGGTGGACAAGAACTCAAGACATTATCCAAGCGAAGCTTCTAAAGGTGTTCTTTATCAAGAGGTGGACAAGAACTCAAGACAGAAGTCAAGCGAAGTTTCTAAAGGTGTTCTTCATCTGCATGCGAAAAGAACTAAAGACATTATCCAAGCGAAGCTTCTAAAGGTGTTCTTTGTCAAGAGGTGGACAAGAACTAAAGACATTATCCAAGCGAAGTTTCTAAAGGTGTTCTTTGTCAAGAGGTGGACAAGAACTAAAGACATTATCCAAGCGAAGCTTCTAAAGGTGTTCTTTATCAAGAGGTGGACAAGAACTAAAGACATTATTCAAGCGAAGCTTCTAAAGGTGTTCTTCATCTGCATGCAAAAAGAACTAAAGACATTATCCAAGCGAAGATTCTAAAGGTGTTCTTCATCTGCATGCAAAAAGAACTAAAGAAATTATCCAAGCGAAGATTCTAAAGGTGTTCTTCATCTGCATGCAAAAAGAACTAAAGAAATTATCCAAGCGAAGATTCTAAAGGTGTTCTTCATCTGCATGCAAAAAGAACTAAAGAAATTATCCAAGCGAAGATTCTAAAGGTGTTCTTTGTCAAGAGGTGGACAAGAACTAAAGACATTATTCAAGCGAAGATTCTAAAGGTGTTCTTCATCTGCATGCAAAAAGAACTAAAGACATTATTCAAGCGAAGCTTCTAAAGGTGTTCTTCATCTACATGCGAAAAGAACTAAAGACATTATCCAAGCGAAGCTTCTAAAGGTGTTCTTTGTCAAGAGGTGGACAAGAACTAAAGACATTATCCAAGCGAAGCTTCTAAAGGTGTTCTTTATCAAGAGTTGGACAAGAACTCAAGACATTATCCAAGCGAAGCTTCTAAAGGTGTTCTTTATCAAGAGGTGGACAAGAACTCAAGACATTATCCAAGCGAAGTTTCTAAAGGTGTTCTTTATCAAGAGATGGACAAGAACTCAAGGCATTATCCAAGCGAAGCTTCTAAAGGTGTTCTTTGTCAAGAGATGGACAAGAACTCAAGACATTATCCAAGCGAAGCTTCTAAAGGTGTTCTTTATCAAGAGGTGGACAAGAACTAAAGACATTATCCAAGCGAAGCTTCTAAAGGTGTTCTTTATCAAGAGGTGGACAAGAACTCAAGACATTATCCAAGCGAAGTTTCTAAAGGTGTTCTTTATCAAGAGGTGGACAAGAACTCAAGACATTATCCAAGCGAAGCTTCTAAAGGTGTTCTTTATCAAGAGTTGGACAAGAACTCAAGACATTATCCAAGCGAAGATTCTAAAGGTGTTCTTTGTCAAGAGGTGGACAAGAACTAAAGACATTATTCAAGCGAAGTTTCTAAAGGTGTTCTTTATCAAGAGGTGGACAAGAACTCAAGACATTATCCAAGCGAAGCTTCTAAAGGTGTTCTTTGTCAAGAGATGGACAAGAACTCAAGACATTATCCAAGCGAAGTTTCTAAAGGTGTTCTTTGTCAAGAGGTGGACAAGAACTAAAGTCATTATTCAAGCGAAGCTTCTAAAGGTGTTCTTCATCTAGAAGAGGACTAGAACTAAAGACATTATCCAAGCGAAGCTTCTAAAGGTGTTCTTTGTCAAGAGGTGGACAAGAACTCAAGACATTATCCAAGCGAAGCTTCTAAAGGTGTTCTTTATCAAGAGGTGGACAAGAACTAAAGACATTATTCAAGCGAAGCTTCTAAAGGTGTTCTTCATCTGCATGCGAAAAGAACTAAAGACATTATCCAAGCGAAGCTTCTAAAGGTGTTCTTTGTCAAGAGGTGGACAAGAACTCAAGACATTATTCAAGCGAAGCTTCTAAAGGTGTTCTTTGTCAAGAGATGGACAAGAACTCAAGACATTATCCAAGCGAAGCTTCTAAAGGTGTTTTTTATCAAGAGGTGGACAAGAACTCAAGACATTATCCAAGCAAAGATTCTAAAGGTGTTCTTTATCAAGAGGTGGACAAGAACTAAAGACATTATCCAAGCGAAGTATCTAAAGGTGTTCTTTGTCAAGAGATGGACAAGAACTCAAGACATTATCCAAGCGAAGCTTCTAAAGGTGTTCTTTATCAAGAGGTGGACAAGAACTCAAGACATTATCCAAGCGAAGTTTCTAAAGGTGTTCTTTATCAAGAGGTGGAAAAGAACTAAAAACATTATCCAAGCGAAGCTTCTAAAGGTGTTCTTTATCAAGAGGTGGACAAGAACTCAAGACAGAAGTCAAGCGAAGTTTCTAAAGGTGTTCTTCATTTGCATGCAAAAAGAACTAAAGACATTATCCAAGCGAAGTTTCTAAAGGTGTTCTTTGTCAAGAGGTGGACAAGAACTAAAGACATTATCCAAGCGAAGTTTCTAAAGGTGTTCTTTGTCAAGAGGTGGACAAGAACTCAAGACATTATCCAAGCGAAGCTTCTAAAGGTGTTCTTTATCAAGAGTTGGACAAGAACTCAAGACATTATCCAAGCGAAGATTCTAAAGGTGTTCTTTGTCAAGAGGTGGACAAGAACTAAAGACATTATTCAAGCGAAGTTTCTAAAGGTGTTCTTCATCTAGAAGAGGACTAGAACTAAAGACATTATCCAAGCGAAGCTTCTAAAGGTGTTCTTTGTCAAGAGGTGGACAAGAACTAAAGACATTATTCAAGCGAAGCTTCTAAAGGTGTTCTTCATCTGCATGCGAAAAGAACTAAAGACATTATCCAAGCGAAGCTTCTAAAGGTGTTCTTTATCAAGAGGTGGACAAGAACTCAAGACATTATCCAAGCGAAGTTTCTAAAGGTGTTCTTTGTCAAGAGGTGGACAAGAACTCAAGACAGAAGTCAAGCAAAGTTTCTAAAGGTGTTCTTCATCTGCATGCGAAAAGAACGAAAGACATTATTCAAGCGAAGCTTCTAAAGGTGTTCTTCATCTAGAAGAGGACTAGAACTAAAGAAATTATCCAAGCGAAGTATCTAAAGGTGTTCTTTGTCAAGAGATGGACAAGAACTCAAGACATTATCCAAGCGAAGCTTCTAAAGGTGTTCTTTATCAAGAGGTGGACAAGAACTAAAGACATTATCCAAGCGAAGCTTCTAAAGGTGTTCTTTGTCAAGAGGTGGACAAGAACTCAAGACATTATCCAAGCGAAGTTTCTAAAGGTGTTCTTTGTCAAGAGATGGACAAGAACTAAAGACATTATCCAAGCGAAGCTTCTAAAGGTGTTCTTTATCAAGAGGTGGACAAGAACTCAAGACAGAAGTCAAGCGAAGTTTCTAAAGGTGTTCTTCATCTGCATGCAAAAAGAACTAAAGACAGAAGTCAAGCGAAGTTTCTAAATGTGTTCTTCATTTGCATGCGAAAAGAACTAAAGACATTATCCAAGCGAAGCTTCTAAAGGTGTTCTTCATCTAGAAGAGGACTAGAACTAAAGAAATTATCCAAGCGAAGCTTCTAAAGGTGTTCTTTGTCAAGAGGTGGACAAGAACTCAAGACAGAAGTCAAGCGAAGTTTCTAAAGGTGTTCTTCATCTGCATGCGAAAAGAACTAAAGACATTATTCAAGCGAAGCTTCTAAAGGTGTTCTTCATCTGCATGCGAAAAGAACTAAAGACATTATCCAAACGAAGCTTCTAAAGGTGTTCTTTGTCAAGTGGTGGACAAGAACTAAAGACATTATCCAAGCGAAGCTTCTAAAGGTGTTCTTTGTCAAGTGGTGGACAAGAACTAAAGACATTATTCAAGGGAAGTTTCTAAAGGTGTTCTTTATCTGCAAGTGAAGAGAACTAAAGACATTATTCAAGCGAAGCTTCTAAAGGTGTTCTTCATCTGCATGCGAAAAGAACTAAAGACATTATCCAAGCGAAGCTTCTAAAGGTGTTCTTTATCAAGAGTTGGACAAGAACTCAAGACATTATCCAAGCGAAGCTTCTAAAGGTGTTTTTTATCAAGAGGTGGACAAGAACTCAAGACAGAAGTCAAGCGAAGTTTCTAAAGGTGTTCTTCATCTGCATGCGAAAAGAACTAAAGACATTATCCAAGCGAAGCTTCTAAAGGTGTTCTTTATCAAGAGGTGGACAAGAACTCAAGACATTATCCAAGCGAAGCTTCTAAAGGTGTTCTTTATCAAGAGGTGGACAAGAACTCAAGACATTATCCAAGCGAAGCTTCTAAAGGTGTTCTTTATCAAGAGGTGGACAAGAACTCAAGACATTATTCAAGCGAAGTTTCTAAAGGTGTTCTTCATCTGCATGCAAAAAGAACTAAAGACATTAGTCAAGCGAAGCTTCTAAAGGTGTTCTTCATCTGCATGCGAAAAGAACTAAAGACATTATCCAAGCGAAGCTTCTAAAGGTGTTCTTCATCTGCATGCGAAAAGAACTAAAGAAACTATCCAAGCGAAGCTTCTAAAGGTGTTCTTCATCTGCATGCGAAAAGAACTAAAGAAACTATCCAAGCGAAGCTTCTAAAGGTTTTCTTTGTCAAGAGATGGAAAATAACTAACGACATTATTCAAGGGAAGCTTCTAAAGGCGTTCTTTATCTGCAAGTGAAGAGAACTAAAGACATTATTCAAGCGAAGCTTCTAAAAGTGTTCTTCATCTGCATGCGAAAAGAACTAAAGACATTATCCAAGCGAAGTATCTAAAGGTGTTCTTTGTCAAGAGATGGACAAGAACTCAAGACATTATCCAAGCGAAGCTTCTAAAGGTGTTCTTTATCAAGAGATGGACAAGAACTCAAGACATTATCCAAGCGAAGCTTCTAAAGGTGTTCTTTATCAAGAGGTGGACAAGAACTAAAGAAATTATCCAAGCGAAGCTTCTAAAAGTGTTCTTCATCTGCATGCGAAAAGAACTAAAGACATTATCCAAGCGAAGCTTCTAAAGGTGTTCTTTGTCAAGAGATGGACAAGAACTCAAGTCGTTATTCAAGCAAAGCTTCTAAAGGTGTTCTTCATCTAGAAGAGGACTAGAACTAAAGAGATTATTCAAGCGAAGCTTCTAAAAGTGTTCTTTGTCAAGATGTGGACAAGAACTAAAGACATTATCCAAGCGAAGCTTCTCAAGGTGTTCTTTGTCAAGAGATGGACAAGAACTCAAGACATTATCCAAGCGAAGCTTCTAAAGGTGTTCTTTATCAAGAGGTGGACAAGAACTCAAGACATTATCCAAGCGAAGCTTCTAAAGGTGTTCTTTATCAAGAGGTGGACAAGAACTCAAGACATTATCCAAGCGAAGCTTCTAAAGGTGTTCTTTATCAAGAGGTGGACAAGAACTCAAGACATTATCCAAGCGAAGCTTCTAAAGGTGTTCTTTGTCAAGAGATGGACAAGAACTCAAGACATTATCCAAGCGAAGCTTCTAAAGGTGTTCTTTGTCAAGAGGTGGACAAGAACTAAAGACATTATTCAAGCGAAGCTTCTAAAGGTGTTCTTCATCTAGAAGAGGACTAGAACTAAAGACATTATCCAAGCGAAGCTTCTAAAGGTGTTCTTTGTCAAGAGGTGGACAAGAACTAAAGACATTATCCAAGCGAAGCTTCTAAAGGTGTTCTTTGTCAAGAGGTGGACAAGAACTAAAGACATTATCCAAGCGAAGCTTCTAAAGGTGTTCTTTGTCAAGAGGTGGACAAGAACTAAAGACATTATCCAAGCGAAGCTTCTAAAGGTGTTCTTTATCAAGAGGTGGACAAGAACTCAAGACAGAAGTCAAGCGAAGTTTCTAAAGGTGTTCTTCATCTGCATGCAAAAAGAACTAAAGACAGAAGTCAAGCGAAGTTTCTAAATGTGTTCTTCATTTGCATGCGAAAAGAACTAAAGACATTATCCAAGCAAAGTTTCTAAAGGTGTTCTTTGTCAAGAGGTGGACAAGAACTAAAGACATTATTCAAGCAAAGCTTCTAAAGGTGTTCTTCATCTAGAAGAGGACTAGAACTAAAGACATTATTCAAGCGAAGCTTCTAAAGGTGTTCTTCATCTAGAAGAGGACTAGAACTAAAGAAATTATTCAAGCGAAGCTTCTAAAGGTGTTCTTTGTCAAGAGGTGGACAAGAACTAAAGACATTATCCAAGCGAAGCTTCTAAAGGTGTTCTTTATCAAGAGGTGGACAAGAACTCAAGACATTATCCAAGCGAAGCTTCTAAAGGTGTTCTTCATCTAGAAGAGGACTAGAACTAAAGAAATTATTCAAGCGAAGCTTCTAAAGGTGTTCTTTGTCAAGAGGTGGACAAGAACTAAAGACATTATCCAAGCGAAGCTTCTAAAGGTGTTCTTTATCAAGAGGTGGACAAGAACTCAAGACATTATCCAAGCGAAGATTCTAAAGGTGTTCTTTGTCAAGAGGTGGACAAGAACTAAAGACATTATTCAAGGGAAGTTTCTAAAGGTGTTCTTTGTCAAGAGATGGACAAGAACTCAAGACATTATCCAAGCGAAGCTTCTAAAGGTGTTCTTTATCAAGAGGTGGACAAGAACTCAAGACATTATCCAAGCGAAGCTTCTAAAGGTGTTCTTTATCAAGAGTTGGACAAGAACTCAAGACATTATCCAAGCGAAGCTTCTAAAGGTGTTCTTTATCAAGAGGTGGACAAGAACTCAAGACATTATCCAAGCGAAGTTTCTAAAGGTGTTCTTTGTCAAGAGATGGACAAGAACTCAAGACATTATCCAAGCGAAGCTTCTAAAGGTGTTCTTTATCAAGAGGTGGACAAGAACTCAAGACAGAAGTCAAGCGAAGTTTCTAAAGGTGTTCTTCATCTGCATGCGAAAAGAACGAAAGACATTATTCAAGCGAAGCTTCTAAAGGTGTTCTTCATCTAGAAGAGGACAAGAACTAAAGACATTATCCAAGCGAAGCTTCTAAAGGTGTTCTTTATCAAGAGGTGGACAAGAACTCAAGACATTATCCAAGCGAAGCTTCTAAAGGTGTTCTTTATCAAGAGGTGGACAAGAACTAAAGACATTATTCAAGCGAAGCTTCTAAAGGTGTTCTTCATCTAGAAGAGGACTAGAACTAAAGACATTATCCAAGCAAAGTTTCTAAAGGTGTTCTTTGTCAAGAGGTGGACAAGAACTAAAGACATTATTCAAGCAAAGCTTCTAAAGGTGTTCTTCATCTAGAAGAGGACTAGAACTAAAGAGATTATTCAAGCGAAGCTTCTAAAAGTGTTCTTTGTCAAGATGTGGACAAGAACTAAAGTCATTATTCAAGCGAAGCTTCTAAAGGTGTTCTTCATCTAGAAGAGGACTAGAACTAAAGACATTATTCAAGCGAAGCTTCTAAAGGTGTTCTTTGTCAAGAGGTGGACAAGAACTAAAGACATTATTCAAGCGAAGCTTCTAAAGGTGTTCTTTATCTAGAAGAGGACTAGAACTAAAGACATTATTCAAGCGAAGCTTTTAAAGGTGTTCTTCGACGAATCATCAAAGAAGACTACTGCCAACCTTTAGTAAATTTAAATTTGTATTCAATCTATAATAAAACGATTTACTTATTATTCTGTCTCTGTTTATTTCAAGAAGAAAAGTGGTTAGTGATTTGGATATTGTACTGCTTGTGTAAATCTATTTGTTTAGTCAAATGTCATTTGACTCTTGGATTAATCATCAGTATGGGGTTTGTTATCAGTTTGTGTTGCTTTGATGTGTCTGCTACTGAACCTAAGTAGATATTGGTTTGTATTGCTTCACTTTGGAAATTGAGCTAGTGCTTAGTTAGCAATTATTATAACTCCTCGGTCGATTGCACTGGTGAATTGTCTCACTTTCCCTGTCACAATTTGGCACTCGAATGTATAGTGAAACCATTCCAAATCGTCACCAACACAGTAATTATCGACCGTTCCTTGAACTGGGGCAAGGCAAGATTCTATGTCCTTATGGGCCATTTGAAGTGACAGTGCAATCATTTCCGATTCTGAACTAAACATTGCGGTAACACGCTAGGAGCAACCAAAGTACCGAATACTGGGGACGATGTTTGAGTAAAACACTATTAGGCCAGAAGCATTCGGAACCAAAGAATCATTGAAACTTTTGTCGAGTTATGCAGACGATAGGGGTTGCATCATGTAACTGTTGACTAAACATTTTTCACATTCCATTGTGTCTTTCACTTTCATTTGTGTTCATGTTGTTGTCGCCATTCAATTAAATCGAACATTGCACTGTTCGATACATTCCATTGACAAACATATTTTCAAAGTCAAGTACTGCATCAAAGTTCGAACATCGTTCGAATCGAAGCCAGACAAAGCGATGCTGCTGTGCATCATGTCTAGACATTTTCTGTATGTTGTCATGTTGTTGAACTCTTTTACTTTGTCAAAGTGCAGTTCGAACTCGAACGCGATCTCGAACTATTAATTAGTAATTGTCATAAGTCTGTAAGGCAATGTTATTCGAAATCGAACAACAACATTATCATCAACACCGTCTAGACAGAGTGATATGCAAAGTATGTTTGCTATGTCAATGGATTTTGTCAGCGCAACTCTCATTGTGTATGGCAATGCATATAAAAGAGTCACCTCCACTGCATTCAGCAATTCACTCGATGGTCAGCATTCGAAACCATGAAGCCCAAACGGTAAGCCACTTCTGTTATTTTGAGTTACAATCTAACATTGCTTTACATATAGATTGATTGCGTTTCGTGTTTGGGACAATGGTTAATTGGTGGTCTATTGAAGACTCGTTTCTGTTCGAATGCAGTTTGTTCTATGTTTGCTTATGTACAACAGATTCTAAATGAAACACGACAATCGTGCTGCTACTAGTGAGACAAACTGTTCGAGTAGATGACTGTTTGAGTTACATTCTCTATCTGTGTACGTATGCGAGCATAAAATTATTTGTATTATGGAACTGTCTATTTAATAAAATCATATGTTTTAAGTATAACTAGATTATGTGTAATTTATTAATTAATTAATCATTCTGATATAAAGTTATTATTATAAATTCACAAATTTACAAAATAATACTCATTGATCGGATAGAGAAAATAACGACATCTATGAGCGGCTAATGACAACTTAAGAATCTTTGTTTTGAGGCGGATTGAATTTGGCTCCAAACTTGTCCACCAGAACAGTGCCATAGAAGTGTGCTTTAGAGTATGCACAGTTGGACGAGCTGAGTTGACGGTGAAAGGAACAAACACGTTGAGTAGCACAGTTCGAGTAATCAAAGGCCGACTTGGTGATGCTGATGGAGTCATCTTTGAGCACATACATCAAGTACTGACACAGGGCGCTCAGTGGAAGACAATTGACTTTCCAGGTGAGTGCCAGTCCAAATAGAGCAGACTTTGAGCTACACCAGTCGAGCACATTGCGTGTGGTGTCGTACTCGTCATCTTCAACAAACACCCAGGCAGTGCCAGCATGTTGACCAGTCTTGGGATGAAGAGTTCGGTGAAGATCACGAAGTTGTGTCAACAATTTGACATACTCGTCATTTTGAAGATAAACCTCCATACTGTTGAGAGTGAGATGATCGAGTAGTGCCACTATCGGGTCCAACAGCTCGTGATACCATTGAGTGATGCCAGTGATAAACGACCGCGCCACCACTCCGATCTCGGATGGTACAATGCCAGATTCGTCTTGTGCATATACACGACTCGACACAATCATAAGCGGAGGAGGAGGTGATGATGATGTTAGTAGTTCGCTGCCAAAGAACGAACTCAACAACGAAAAGTTCTTGTTACCAGGCAAACCATCCAACAAGGCCATTTCTGTACTGGACAAAGACGACCATCGTTCGTGTGCCAGTTCACGTAGAGATTTGCCGCTACTATCTTGCTCCGCCTGTAGATCTTGCACTAAGTGGTCGAGAGGGTTCTGTGGCGGTGGGGTGGACATCTTGTTGAAGTGACCGGTAAATGAGAAAACAGAAGAGGCTAACGCGAAGAGGTATGACAAGTCTCGAAGGTTGAAGAAAACACAACACAAAAGCGAAAACAAACACCCAAGTGAACGAGCAAAAAGACTGACTCCATAGACAGAGATTAGTTGTTCAATGTATGAGAAAACATTCAAGTTCGATTAGTAATCGTCACTCTTATTCAGTTACAGATGCCACAGTGAACAGTCACTACGTTCACAATCAAACACAAAACTGACGCCCAAACGCCAATGATTAGGTTCGCCGCCACAAGATGGCCTAGTAGTTTTAAAATCTGTTAATATGCAAACATAAGTACCAAAAGAACGACACAAGCATTGACTCGAAACGAACGCGATATTTATTAATTAACTAACATCATATAACAAAATTGATTTCAAATACAAAACGTCCACTTTGACACAAACTGAACCTAATTGTCGATTTGGCTCAACATTCGGAACGCCTCTTCGCCAATCACCAGCGGAATGTCATTGATGTAGTGGTGATTGATAAGCAAACCCAAATCAGTGCCAAACTCGTCACCACCAATACAAAGAGTACCATCACCAGTGACCAGTGGAAGATCATAGCAGACGCCATCCTTCTTAATGCACATAAACAGGATTGTTTCAGGATTTTCTGGTGAACACCGAACCAGAAAATCACCATTCTCGAGTAGTAGTGATGCCGCCTCATCAGGCGAAAGGTGGCCATGGTACCAGGGCTCAATATTGAGCAAAAGTTCAACTTGCTTCGCACGAGGATTGACAACGTTCACATTGCTGACAATGCCATCAAAAGGGTTTGGCTCTTTTGTTGGTTGAGTGATACTATCAACACCATGACAAACCATCAAGGCTTCAAGCAGAGAACCAAATATGTCCTTGGCCTTGTCACATTTGAGAACAACACCAAATCGGTAGTCTTCCTCGCCGTCGATGAGCAGTGCCAAATGCTGATTGCCTTCAGTGTTGTTCCTATAACCAAAAACGACGTTCTTCAAGTCAAAGTGATAACTCTCACTTGCACTCGAACTGATCAAAGTTAAATGCTTCGGTGTAATCGAGAGAACCATCGACTTGGGCAACTTGTTAGCCCTTTTACGATCGATTAGTCCTGATAGATCACGGGCGAAAATCAATCGAAGTCTAGCATCCATATCCATCACGGACACGATATAAGGCAAACTCCCCATGAAGTCAACCGGGAAACAGGCTCCAACTGGAGAAGTAAGAAGAGAGCTCGGATTGGCGGCCATGTCGGTGTAGTTGCTCACCACCCGATTTGATGCATCCACCAGCAGATAAGTGATACAATCGAATGGGCTTGATGCAGATTGCAGAGGAACCGACGAATCCGATGATACTTTCGAAGCCATTATTTGAGTTACTCAAACACACAAAGAAGTAGAAGAGAAAGTAGAGCGGAGACAACGTGGTCAGCTACTCAGACAAACACCGAATGAGACCAACACAGACAATGCACAGCGAGACGTACACTCAAGTGGCAGTGCCACCTCAGTCTTATTATGAGTCATCGATGATGATGACTTTTGTGTGTGTGTGTGTACAGCAGTCGTTCACTTGTCTGTGAATGAATGACTCATTTATCAGTCACAACCGACTGACTGATCATCAGAGACCGGCAGTTGGTGACATTTGATGAGTTTTGCAAAAATGCGATAACGAATTTTAAACGCAGTCTCAGTATTTTTAAATTAACGTTAATTTGACCAATTTCATCTAAATTTGCCATTAATGCGACTGCGTTAAATAGTCGTTATCGCATTTTTGCAAAACTCATATCAAATGTCACCAACTGCCGATCTCTGCTGATCAAACGACATAGCCAACCCTTGGTTCAAGATAGAATAGGGATCGCATTTGTTACTTTGAACCTCATGCTCGTGCTTCAGGGGTGCGGATAAAGTCCACTTTGTAACTTTGGTAGTGGTCTTCAATTAGCAAAAGTGGACTGATGGCCGCGGTC
Organism: Rhizoglyphus robini; assembly: GCA_023373905.1. NCBI lineage: Eukaryota > Metazoa > Arthropoda > Arachnida > Sarcoptiformes > Acaridae > Rhizoglyphus > Rhizoglyphus robini. The sequence goes on along the minus strand of JAKIJQ010000017.1, from coordinate 753,489 downwards.
TCCTGTCACAAACCTTAACATACCCTTGTTTTTATTATATTTCAATTGGTAACACCAATTTTGAAACCAACTAATTTAGAAATTGGGCGCCATTCACAACTGAAGTTCAAGGGCAATTCGTATTTGTAAGTCCAAACTAGTATATACGGAATTTAAATGACAAAAGAGACACACAGACGTCCGTAAACTTGAATTTCGCCTCTAAAACTTTCTACTCAATTTGTGTTTTTGTTGTTGTTTTTATCCCAAAGTGAACACAATTCCCAGGAATTGGAGTTTTAAAATCCAAAATCAAAACTGACAAACATAAATACAAGTTCAAATTGGTCCGGAAATCCAAATGTCAAACACGCACAAACAGCAAAATGAAATGTCATTTTCAAGTTTAAGTTCTCTCTCCAGACATGTTCAATTTGCTTGTTTTCATTTGTTGTTGTTGTTGCTGCTGCTGTGATTGCTGTTTTTGATTCCAAGTTCAAGTTTAAGCCAAATGCACTGGAAAAAGTATCGGCAGTAGTGGAAAACAGCAAACAAAATAAAGCGTGGGTAGAACACGAACGAGCATTCGATTTGTGTCGTGTGAGTGTGTGTGTACAAACATATAAATGCACACAAGCCTAATAATCGAGAGTAAATTAGACAAACAAATAAATTTATTAAGAATTTAATCGGCTTAATTGGAGTACTTTTCCCTGGCAGACAAATAAACACACAAGGGAGAGAGAGACTGTGACAATAAGCAGCAGCCTTTAACCGGCTGTCACAAGGCTCAGGCAAAGCCTTTCCACGAAACACAAACAAAATATGCAAAAACACAAAACACCAGAACCCTCACCTTGACTTTGTGTGCTGTACGGCACCCGATTAGCAGTACACCGCACACTTTGTCAGCCTCATTATATTTAATTAAATAAAAAATTTAATTGGCCTACTGGCCTGGTGCCCTTCGAGAGAATTCAATTCTCTAGCCACAATCGAAACAAAAGAACCAATACAATCCGAACTTCCGATTTATTTTGCTAATCTTGATGGCCAATTAAAATAAAAGGCTTAAGTGATTCAGCTCGTTAGTCAAATTGGTTCTCGTTAAATTCAAAAAATATTACAATTAAAAATTATAATATTCTTAATAATCCAAAAGTCATGCTAATGAGTCTCACTGCATCAAAGTTTGCTTCACTGCAGTGCATTTCTTCATACTTTTGCCATTTTCATACCATTACCATTGCGTCCATATATTAGCATTCTGTTTAGCATCGATTATTTATCACTTCATTTATTAATGATCTAATCAGCATATACCACTCAACTCTTAATTCCATAAGTTAATATAAGAAAAATTCTATTACTAATTAACTTGCCTAACTCACTCACTTATTCCAAGAATTCCTTGAGAGAAAAATTAATTAGTCATAATAATAATTAATTTATTAATAACATAATTAGCATTTTATTAATTAATTAATGTGGTATGTGTGTGTGTGTGTGTTTGTGTATGAGCACAGAAGCATTTGGGGGGAAAAGTTGGTTCTAACAGCAAAAATATTGAATTTCCAAGAATATTGTTTGATGGTTTTGGCGATTTGAAGAGGGTTTGGACACAACGAGGAGAAAGAGCATGAGATGATGCGTGATAAGAATGATGCTGTTTGTGGATGACTCATGACTTGGAATGATAATTGGTATGCTGATGTTTCATGTTTGGATGTTCATGTTTATATAATAATTAGTGGGAACTAGTTTCGGGTTTAGTTTCACATAATTCATGTATTACGTTATGTTCTTAATCAATCATAATTTATTTATTTCATTAGTGTTTGCGTTGCTGTTGTTGTTAATTATTAATCAGAATTCGATTGGATTTTGTTTTGTTCTTTTTTATTAGTTTGGGTTTGGGAATTGGGGTTAGTGTGTTATGAGTGTGTCTCTCTGTGTGTGTGAATTAGTGAGTTTGGTTTGGGACTTTGGGAGTTGAAGTGGTGGTGAGCATCGCATTATTGTTTCGTGTTGAGGTCGCATTATCAATATACGAGACTTACGCAGTTGGGGAAGACTGAATCTAAATAATTCAACTCATCACTTTTTAGGTCTTATATACGTTCTATAACAGATGTGGAAGCCTAGTAATCTTATATCTATTTGGAAGAGTCTAGTTTTGAGTAGTTTCAACAAAAGTCCCTTAAAACTAATCAAGCGACAAAAAGTATCATGGGATGTCTCATCATAATATCTCAAAATATAAACGGGTTATTATTGCTTTTCTAATAAATCTAAATGTCATCTAAAAGTTAACAAAATATAAACATTTTCTTATTGCTTAAACACCTAAAGGTCATCTTAAATGTTCTAGAACTAGAAGTTTTTCTACTTCACGGATTCTAGAAGAATTGGGCTGTCAGTCAAATTAAACAGTTGTTGGCTAATTATGCGAAAAAAATCGTTGGTTCTAAAAATTGTTCTAAATATCATAATTAGCAAAAGTGCTTCCCACAAGATTAGGTTTGTTTGTTGGTTTGTTTGGTTTTGGAAACCCAAAATGTTTAGCTATGGTCTCAGTAGATGCTAGCTCTAACGCGTGCGACATATTCGTCCTGAATGGCCTCCTCGCGGGCATCGCCACACAGTACCATGGTGGAGATCATGAAGAAGAAGCAGGCCACCCCGTCGAGTATGGTCACCGCCAACAGTTGGTAGTCATTCTCGACGTAGGCATTGATGGGCGAGCCCTTGCCAGTGTGCTTGCCCGAGCTCGAGTGCTGGTACACCTGACGCTCCTCGGTCCACTTCTCCCCAATCCGACCAGCGGCGTGGCAAGGCATGTTGAAGCAAACGTAGGACGCGTAGCAGGCGAGGATGGTCACGGCACCCAGTGTGATGATGAGCTGAGGTTGTGGAGTGGATGGATGGATGGAGAGTAGAGTAGTTGGCCAATGGGAAATGGGAAATGGGATGAAAATGAAGCAAAACAAAAGAGTTAGTAAGAAACCGTTTCGATTAATAATTCAATATGAAATCCCTTTCGAGTGAAATCAATAACAAAAAGAGCCGATTTCATTGAAAATCACAAAAAGAAAATCTTGGCAAATTGGATTCTACAAAACTCCCACTCTGTCTGTCTATCTATTTGGCCGTAAGTGCACTTCACTTTCACGTAGTATGACCCCTTTGGGGAATGACCGAACTATCCCAACTAGAGAGCAATACTTTGTATAATACATTTGATTGCCATTGCCGAGAACACACATTCGAACACAGTACCAAAGTACCGGAAAGCTGTAGGGCAAAAAGTGAAAAGTTCAAAAACAAAATTTAATCAACTCATTTATTAAGTCAAAAGTACGTAGCTACAGTGCAGTGAGCAAGTCGTTTATATTCAAAATGAGGTGATTTACTTTGATGGTGGCAAGAAAGAGTAAAGCTGTAACTCACTTATATTTATGATTATGTGTTTGTAGATGTGAGCGCGCTCTAAAGGAATTTAGTCATATTTGTGTATGAACTTTAGTGTTTGTGAGTTTTAAAACAAAATCACCCAAAAGACAATGCAGTCACACATCGTAAATTGAATTGAAGACCTTTCCAAAGCGATTTGGTCCAAAAGGAGCGAATATTAACCGACCGATTTGTCCAAATTTATGCGTGTCTGGAAATTGCAGAGTCTAGAATTGTGCCTTGTGTTGTCTCCCCAGTGTCATCCAATAATGCACACACAGACTCATATACTAAAATATAAATCAGAATTTGAAATGTCAGATGGTAAATAGTGAAATGGTGTGTGTGTGTGTGCTGGTTATGACGATGATAATGACAAGGTCAGTGTGTTAGTGCAATCAAAACAAACAAAATCAAAACTAAAGTTGAATCTCCGTCGCGACAGACGTTCCACGAAAACCCAAGAACAAATTGGTTGTGACAATCAAAAAATATGTGTCTGCCACCGAACTTCATAACTTCACATGAAATACTGTCTGTGTCTGACTAAGCCTGGACACAAAATTTATTATTATTTGCAAAACTTTCCTCCTAAGTGCAAACCAAAAAAAACCCAAACCAACATACAAAAAATATAGATTAAATTGAAAACAAATTTGTCGTGAGCAAATGGCGAGAGAATGAGATCTAATAAACCAGTCTGGTGAAGATGAACAAAATTGCACACATTCGTAAGATTTGTGTGTGTGTGCAAACACTAAAGTAAAGTCAAATCTCCAACTGAGTGAGATTGGTACGAATTGGTAAATGAAATTGCAATCGTGTGAATACAAACAGATTGAGTAAATTGAATGAAATTTACGAGATTGCACATACACAAAAATAGAATGCAAACTCAAATAGCAAATATCGTTAAGTCGCGTAAATAAAGACACAGCTGCGCGCTTCTTCTTATTAGTAGTAATTCTCGAATTCAAAACCAAAAAAGGTGAACTTAAATCTCGTAAATGAAATTGCATGAAATTTTCATTTCAAAAACTGTCAAATTTGATCTTATTATACGATAATCTTATTGCTTATTTTGTTCTGTCCTTTTTGTCCCGTTGTCAAATTATTCAAAATTAAGAATGACTTTTGGCCTGGCTGCAAACAAATGAAAAACAAAATTGAAAATCAAATTAACCAACCAAATCTGGGGACTCCCAAGTGAAATTTAAAATTAAATTATATTTTAAAACACACACAAATACCCGCACCCATCTCACGAGGGTGTAAAGTGACAGCTTGAGAGTTGAGTTGAGTTGAGAGACCACCCGAGAGGAAGAAATGTGTTGATTGAGCTTTGAAATTGAATTTGAATTTACGATTTACGATGTTGGTTTGGTTTTTTTCCCGCACCCAAAGTGCAAACAAATTGATTTGCTGTTTATTCAAACATGAACAAATAAGCGGGAAAATATAATATAATAACATAAAGTAAAGTGGGACCCTGTGTACTGACATGGAATAAGTTGTAGAAATTATGATAAATATAATATAATAAAAATAATATAATATTGAACATATATTTGCATTTATATTATATAACATATAAATCAAAATAACAATTCTAATTAACCCTTTCAGTGTTGCCATCTCCATCTTCATGGGGTTGAAAGCGTTAAAACATCTTTTGACAATAACAACCAATGTACTTTTCGTAACCTTGAATCTAAAAGTGACATTTCAAAGGAATCCACCTTCATTTGATTAACGTCAATTCTAAACTTTAAACTTTCTTTTGATATTAAAAATAATTTTAATACTAAAACACGATTTATATTAATCAAGGGCACGATCAATTCAATGTGTTGTAGCTTGTTGAGAGAAGAAGCCCTCTAAGTGCTAATAAGCATAGCATTGAATGTCAAAAGTTTGAATTTGCAAAACAAATTTCTCTCTTTCTGCTCGCTTATCTTGAAAAGTTTCCAAATTGGCTCAAGCGCTAAAAATAACTTGTTGTTGTTGTTATTGGCCCAATAGTCCAAAAGTCCAAGTTCAAAGCAATTTAATAATAATAATATAATGAATGCAAATTTTGAGAAAAGTTGAAGATAACTTTTGATTTCCTCTCCTTCTCTCTCTCTCTCTCTCTCTCTCTCTCTCTCTCTCTCTCTCGCCCTCTCTCTCTCTCTCTCTCTCCCTCTCTCTCTCTCTCACTTATCAGATCATATAGATTAAACTTTGTGTTTGTTTTGGCCTGTTTTGTTTGTCTTTGTTCAAACAAGTTCAATGCGATTTTCGTCTTATTATTATATTTTTCCAAATAATCAGATGAATAATTTAGCATTCAAAATAGTGATTGCCAATGCCTTTGTGTGAGTGTGTGCTGTTGTTGTGTATGTATATCCTCATTAAATATTCAAATCACATTTTCGGGCATCGCGAGCGAGCTAGCCAAAACCAAAAGCTATGAGAAACCAAACTCCGAAAACCCCGAAACCTCGATTTATTTATTATTTGCAAGCTCATTAAGTGACAACTTGCTTTACTGTGTTGGTGGTGGTGTGCTATTGATGAGTGTTGTACCATTTCCGGTAGCAGTACTGTACCACCACCATCGAGTTTCCTTCCTTCCCATCGGGACAGTCAGTCAGTAGGTCTATTTACACTCAACCTCAAAACGACCTCTCAAAATGTGTGTGTGTAAAAAGTTGTTCATTATACTAGGAAAGTAACAACAAAAAACAAGATAACTGTACGATCACGAACGCAGAGAGAGAGAGAGAGAGAGAGAGAGAGAGAGAGAGAACGATCGGACTCTGAGTAATATGAACTAGAACGGACGGATAATTTATGTAATGCAATCAGCTCATTGTCGAATTGATTATATTATAGACGACTGTCTGTGTGTCTGTCCACTTGAGTGCATTACAATTCGATTGAGGTTCGGCCATTTGGGTTCTTATTCTATTTCCACTCGAGCAGCAGCGATTTAGCTGTCTCAATGAGTGTTCTAAATGATTTTTTGGGCTGTGAGTGCCAATAATAATAATAGTAATATTTTATATACCCAAAATAGCCTCCTCTCGTTCTCTCTCCAACTTAATCTCGATCATCACTCATTGGTCAAGTCGATTCATTCGAGATTTAGATGTGTCTATTTGGTTTGCACGGTTTTGCAAATACTAAAAGTTTCTCATGCTGAGGGACAGTTCAAATAAATTGTTACTTTATCAGAGAGGATTTTATGAACTCCTCTAATGGTCAAATCCGTGCAAATTCAAGATTCGATCAATATCGATACTTGTGAGAATATTCTTTTCCTAACCAATGGAAGCGAGAGAAATAGGCATTACATTAGGCAATAAATCTTTTGTGATCAATAAAATCTCTGGATATATATATACAATTTATTGATCACAATTTAGTTTTGGTTTTATTCTTCTTCGTCTTATTATTCTCATTTCTATTCTCATTCTATTTTCAAACTCAAAACAAAACAAAAGATAATCGAAACCATTTTGATTCGATTTTGAAAATTGCCTTCATTTATACAATAGCAGTATAATAGTAGTAGGGAAAAGTTTAAAATTGTTATATTCGAAATCTAATTTTGGAAAAATATTTTAAATCTCACAAATAGAATAAATGACTTTTCTTCGATATACAAAGAAGAAACAAAGAAGATTGCACTTTTGTTTTGTTTCTCAAAATGGAATATTGCAAATCAATATTGCTTAACGAACCAATAATAATATGACAAGTGGAGGACTTTGTATTTTGTTTTAAAAATAGATTTTGAAAATGTTCGTTTCGTTGCCGATTTTCAAGATTTATCAGAAATCTTTATGTTTCCAAAATTATTTCACAAGAACCACTTATATAATCACATCGATTGCATCTGAAAGTTTCACAAAGGCATTCAAGCAGAATCATTGTTACAGCTAACTGAAAATTTCTAACCCAAAAACATAGTGAAAAAATACAACGAAATTTCCGTTGCCCCTGAAATTCACGACAATCAAGCAAGCTCACACGATTGCATAATAAATGTGTAATAATGGTGCAACATAAGAGTTCATGTTCAGAAGATGGTCCAATTACACGAACACGAATGTGTTCACTCACTCACTCACTGTCTGTTCTTCCCGCCACCATCATTATAACTTTAATCAAACGGATATTACACTTAAGGGGAGAGAGAGAGAGGGAGAGAGAGAGAGAGAGAGAGAGAGAGAGAGAGAGAGAGAGAGAGAGAGAGAGAGAGAGAGAGAGAGAGAGAGAGAGAGAGAGAGAGAGAGAGAGAGAGAGAGAGAGAGAGAGAGAGAGAGAGAGAGAGAGAGAGAACATGACCATAATCACCATTAGTGAGAGACACAAACCAATTTAAAAAATGATTTCATTCGATCGCATGTAATTTGATATTTCGTATGCACCCGTTTTGAACTGAAACAAGACTAACAAGAGAACCCTATTACTTAAATCGAACGTAATATGAACGATATAATTTAATCGAATTATAACCAAGAACAAAACTATCCCCCATTATTAAAATAACCATACAGACATATTTGCACATGGCATATTTCAACATACTTTGAGAACCAAACTTATTCTTTTCCGTCATTATTACTTAACATTAGTGATGGACACACACACACACACACACACACACACACACACACACACACACACACACACACACACACACACACACACACACACACACACACACACACACACACACACACACACACACACACACACACACACACACACACACACACACACACACACACACACACACACACACACACACACACACACACACACACACACACACACACACACACACACACACAAACACACACACACACACACACACACACACACACACACACACACACACACACACACACACACACACACACACACACACACACACACACACACACACACACACACACACACACACACACACACACACACACACACACACACACACAGAAAGTGTATATAACTTTACGTATAAGTGAATCGAGTAAAGCCCACGCATTTGCAGGCCCTAATTGGTGCAATGTGTGTTCTCCCCGTTCTGTCCTTCTGACATATTCGTTGGTATAGTACAATTGTAATGACATTTCACATGAACATGAGTGTTATTTATCAAATAGTACGACCCATCTGGAATGTATTACGACCATCGTCTGTCTGCCTGTGCTTATTGAATGCTTAATTATGATGAGACTCATTGGATCATGTCCTTCTGTGTGTGTTTGTAAGAGCATATGGTACCATGAGAGATGTTATTGAGTTAGTTAATTTTCCGCATGTCTGCCTAAACATACAACGTGGGCAGGAGGGTAGGAGGGGGACATATTGGTTTGGGCACAACGACGACGGGAATGTGACGACAAATTGCGTGTGATCAGTGACCGTGAAATTTGGTTATTATATACTGAAGCTTTGGGTTGAGTGTGTGTGTGTGTATGAGACAACATCAAACATCATCATCATTCGGCACAATAATTCCAAATTGAACCACAATTATTGTAAAGGTTCAACTAAAACTTTCTGTTAACAATCTCATAGAGGGATTATGCTATTCGATTGGTACATCTTTTGGTGATGGACTTTTGGGGTGTAATCCGTATTGCATCACAGCAAACGCATACACACAATACCTTTCAAAACCGTATGACCGAGTAGAAGCCCGTATGATGATGAGTCTGTCTAGAGTAGAATTATTCTGACTGTTTGTTTGTTCCGATTTCACTTTTCTACATTTGTGTTTGCATTGCAAACCCACACATTGGCACACATTGGATCCCAAGGATGGGGTGTTTCACAAATGTGGTGATTACATTTGTGTTTGGTTTGGCAAAATCGGAGTGTTAGTATTCTGTACTCAATATTCTGTACCATGAGAAGCACCTCATACCGCACTGCTAAAGCAGATCCCTTGAGGCAATATTAATATATACATTGCCATCATCTCTTGATCTTATTAATATTATTATTATTTATTTGTAAATTGTCAATTACATTAGACATTGCATTATATATTATATTATTAATAGAACAACCGTATATATATATTCTATTATAAAGGTCAAAGTCATCATTCTCTTGTACTGTTCATTTACTATCATAGCAAATAATAAGTTAGATAAGAATATATATACACACATAGAATTTGCCTTATAATCATCAACTATATCAAGTGAGTGAGAACCGTCTAATAAACCACAATCTTTTTTTGTTCGTTGGTTCGTTGGTTCGCTTGTTTCCAAGAATTGCGTTAATAATACAATGGTCTTGTTATATCCAGAGCATTCCACAAATTCTACTGTATATACGATGTGGTCTAATTTTTAATTAAATCATTCCATCAAGCCCGAGTGAGACCAGATGCCGACAGACAGGAACACACACACACAGTGCCAAACTAGGTCATTATCACAGGCCTAACCCAAATATCTAGGTTCTATATCTTTAATAATAAATTCGTTATATTATTTTGTTGTTGTTGCCGAGCCTGTCTGTCTGTGTGTGTGTGCAGAGTTGCCTTTCGCCTTCAAATGTTACCGAGAAGTGATGATGAAAACTCTGAACCGGACTGGTTAATCCCGGCGGGAGATCAAATATCCTCATCTATTTCGTGTGTGTGTGTGTGTGCGTCTGTTAGTAGGTTCCTGTTAATCAAATTTGCTCGGGCATGTTGCATACATTTACTTACATTAATTAAGAATACTAATGTAAAGATATATGAAAGAGTAAAGTAAAGTAGAGCAAGTGCTAAATTTGATTTAAATTCATAATTAAGGATGTGGATGTGTGTATAGAAGAACTAAATGCCATATGCCTTCATTTGGGTGCAGTCAAGTTTGATTGGACCAACACATGTTACCCTCATCTGTGTTCACGCTTCTGTTCGTATGCCTGTCTAAGTAATTTTCCTTTCAAAGTTTAATGTTTTCAATCTTATGACTTTACAAACTTTAAACTTTTGCCAAACTCTGCCAAACAAACAATCCGATCATTAGAATTAATGAGAGTTCATTAGTATTTGTGTTTGGTTGGTTCTCACTGATTGGCCATTTGAGCCAACTTAATTAGTATTACACATACATACTCGTACATTACACTTGAACATCTGTCAATTCTCAATTCTCTCTCTCTCTCTCTCTCTCTCTCTCTCTCTCTCTCTCTCTCTCTCTCTCTCTCTCTCTCTCTCTCTCTCTCTCTCTCTCTCTCTCTCTCTCTCTCTCCCTCTCTCTCTCTCTCTCTCTCTCCTTCCCTCCTTCAATTGAACCCCCAATTTCAATTGATTATCCTCATTACCCGCATAAATTACGCATTTCCGGGCGCAACGCATATAAAAATGCGACAGTGAACGAAAGAACACAAAGATGAACACTAAATTTGAATGTCGCGACATTGACTTTGGCACTACTTCTCGATTGATTCAAGATGGCCTACTTCCGAAGCCACTGAAGAAGAAGCAGCAGCCGTCGGCCTACATCTGCAATTGCTCACATAATCATAATTCAGTGATCGGAAGCAGTCTCTCTCTCTCTCTCTCTCTCTCTCTCTCTCTCTCTCTCTCTCTCTCTCTCTCTCTCTCTCTCTCTCTCTCTCTCTCTCTCTCTCGGTAGAATTGACTAGCGATGCATCAGCAGTAGCACACCAATTATGTGTTTGGTAATTGCATCATCATCATATGAACCATATCAAGAGCAAACAAACAACAACAACAAAATGTAAATGCGAACGCGAAACGAGAAAGTGAAGCAGTACAGAACAGAACAGAACGGAACGAGGAAAAGCAACACAAAAAGGCACATCATCAGAACCGATCGAAACAACAAAACAATTGACCAATTTACTTGAAAGCTTTCCTGCATTGCATTAGTCCCAAGACTTAGTAGTCTTTTTGTTGTTGTTGGTGTTGTGCGAGTGCACACTTGATTACACAACGTTATATGCTTGCCAACTCAATCTACCCACTACACCATCACTACTACTTTATTACCCAATCATTGCATTTCATTTTCGTTCGAATCACTCGTTTTTACTCTTTTTCCGCATCTTTTTTGTTTGTTTTTTGGCACGCAAATCATGACATTTAATGAGCATTCGCTTGCGTCATGGGCTTCTACTGCTACTGATGACCATGATTTAGTGATTGAGTGAAACTAGGTTCTTATGACCTTCATTAGGGTCCAAATCGAACTGTACCTGCATTAGTGAATATTATTATTATCGCACACCAAATTGCACACACCAATGCACACACACAGACAGACAGGGGGAAGTGATCAAGAGCGAATTGATCCAATGGAGCGAGGGGATCAAAGCCATTCAAAGTCATTCGCTCATGAATGCCCAGTGCCCCATTCATAACCAATGACCATTTCATATAAGGTTTTTCCTTTTGTTTGGTGCGTTCTCTTTTTTGCTCTTTTTCTCTGTTCTATGTTCACCTAAATATGAATCCACTGATCCGTGTTGTGTGAGCTAATATCCGGTTCAGGAGTTTTGTGTTCCTGCATGTAATATCCGGAAGAGAAGGATATTAATCGAGATATTTCGCCTAGTTTTATTGCACTAAAAGATGATTACATATCAAGTGTTTGACACTATTTTCGATTGCGCTTTTGCTCTTTTCTGTTGCTTGTTTGAACGAACCGATTGAATTTCAAGTGCACACACTTTCACAATCAAAGGAATTGTGTGTGATTGAATTGTACGCATTCTTTTGGTTGTTGCACAAAGCACACACACACTCAAAGTAAGCACGTGGGTTGAAATTGCAATTGAAATTGAACTCGTCCTTTTGGAATTGCGCCATTTCTCAAGCTATTTCTCTTGTTTGTTTTTACGGGGCGCAAAGACGTTTACACAATTTCAATTCAATACCATTTAAAAAGCGAATTGAGCAAATGAAATTCAATATTAACTCCGCATATAAAAAGAAAACATTAAGTTCGATTCAATTCGCAATACAAATTTTTAAATTCAATTTCTACCCACGTGTCTAGTACGCACAATAAAAGGCCAAACAATCAATCGTCAATTCAATCGCTCTTTTGAAAGGCGCACATATGTTTTGACGTTTGAACGTTTAAAATTCAATCGATTTGCGATAAAGAGTAAAAGTGTGCGCTACTTTTTAGCTAAGCCATATTTTGTTATTTCAATCATCGATTTCCGACATTGACACGAGAATACAACGAATTTCAATCATCATCGAACAATATGAGTTGAGTTAATCTGATCTGTCGCCGTAACTCACCCACTCATGTCTCTCTCTCTCTCTCTCTCTCTCTCTCTCTCTCTCTCTCTCTCTCTCTCTCTCTCTCTCTCTCTCTCTCTCTCTCTCTCTCTCTCTCTCTCTCTCTCTCTGCACACAGACATGTCAATGTGTTTAGTGTCAGCATCATAAATATATTACTTTGAGCACACACACAACTATCACTACCATTGAGTAGTACACGAAATGGCCTCATTATTGTCAAGCAATAATCGTTTATCCGCTTGTGTGTCGACATGTCGTTTAGGCTTAACTGCCCGAATCGAGCCGCCTCGTCTGTCATTAAATGGTTCGCCCTTGCCTTGCTATGCCTTAACCCTTTTATTATTACTCCATGAGAACATGACACATTCATTGTCATGTTTCTTCCGTAAAGCGGACTTTTATTTTTGTAACACGTCAACTCTCGTCAGCACAGAACACAATGTCTGTGTGTGTGCATCGCGTTTCTTTCCGTTTCTGTTCGATTTTGAAACATTGTACTATTCTGTCTATGCGTTCAACTTTTTGTTGTTTGTGTGCTAAATTGTTCAGACAGTAGCAATACAATAAAAGCGTTTTGTCGCATTGTTGGACCTATCCAGACGGAATACTAATAGGGCGGACATTTTTTTGCAGACTAAACTGAGAAAATAGTGGCCATTGTTCCAATGTTTGATTCAATTATTACAAGTCAACTAGTCTAAATTACTCCAAATGAGAACTTGAGAGAATTGCAAAATATGTCAAGCACAAAGAGGAAGCAGTGTCAAACTCACCAGCAAATGGAAGCCAAAGCGGATATCTTCTTGTGCGGGAGCAATGTTGAGAAAGGCCAGAATGAAGATGATCACATCGATGGTGACAATGATGATGTGATAGATCTGCACATCGTCATAGTAGTGGACAATGTACTCCTCCTGCAGGGACTGGTTGTTCACCATTGACGACCACAGGGCACTGTCGTCCTCGATCGGCAGCAGACGACAGTCCTTCTTCAGAATTGTGACAAACGATGCTGCGGCCAAAAACTGAGGGCAGAGGGGAAAGAATGTAGATAATCATGATTGATCATTTCATGACTTATGGAAAGGCAATATGTCTAACATATAACATACAACGCTTAACGGCTAATATCCAAAAGTATTTTGCAACCAACAACTAGCTTCTCTCATTTAACTGCAAACGTCAAATTTCACGAATCTAGCTTGCAACAACCAACAGTTAACGTTTTATAATAACGGCTATTGCAACGAACGTCTAATATCTAACGGCCATTGCAACGAACGGCTATTGCAACGAACGTCTAACATCTAACGGCCATTGCAACGAACGTCTAACATCTAACGGTTATTGCAAAGAACGTCGTATATCTAACGGTTAATGCAACGAACGTCTAACATCTAACGGTTATTACAAAGAACGTCGTATATCTAACGGTTAATGCAACGAACGTCTAACATCTAACGGCTATTCAAATGAGCGTCTTACAACTAACAGTCATTGCAACGAACGTCTTACATCTAACGGTCATATCTAAGGATCATTGCAACGAACGTCTAACATCTAACGGCTATTGCAACGAACGTCTAATATCTAACGGCCATTGCAACGAACGTCTAACATCTAACGGTTATTACAAAGAACGTCTTATATTTAACGGCCATTGCAACGAACGTCTAACATCTAACGGTTATTGCAAAGAACGTCATATCTAAAGATCATTGCAACGAACGTCTTATATCTAACGGCCATTGCAACGAACGTCTTACATCTAACGGTTATTGCAAAGAACGTCGTATATCTAACGGTTAATGCAACGAACGTCTAACATCTAAGGATCATTGCCACGAACGTCTTATATCTAACGGACATTGCAACGAACGTCTAACAGCTAAGGATCATTGCAACGAACGTCTAACATCTAATGATTATTCCAACGAACGTCTAACATCTAACGGCCATTGCAACGAACGTCTAACATCTAAAGGCTAATGCAACGAACGTCTAACGTCTAACGGTTATTCTAACGAGCGTCTAACATCTAACGACCATTACAATGAACGTCTAAAATCTAACTTTTATTGCAAAGAACGTCTTATATTTAACGGCCATTGCAACGAACGTCTTACATCTAACGGTTATTGCAAAGAACGTCATATCTAACGGTTATTGCAACGAACGTCTAATATCTAACGGCCATTGCAACGAACGTCTAACATCTAACGGTTATTACAAAGAACGTCTTATATCTAACGGCCATTGCAACGAACGTCTAACATCTAACGGTTATTGCAACGAACGTCTAACATCTAAGGATCATTGCCACGAACGTCTAACATCAAAAGGCTTTCATCTAAGAACCAACATCTAGCATTTAGCATCTAGAATATTGAATTTTGCAAACAACGACTAGCTCCTAGCGACTCCTCTTATCTAACTTCAAACGTACAACTTCAAGAATATAGCTTCAGTTAGCGTCAAACATCAAACGGAAAACGCAACATCTAACAGCAAAATGCAGGAAAGCATCAATACTTACGGCAGACACAAATGTGATGAAACGATGGAGACAGTGGTGTTTGGGGAAACTCGACGGCATTTTGACGTTTGCACAATGGAACAATGGCGTGAATGCGTAAAGATGCAATGATTTAAGGAGAAATCAAACAGCTCAAATGGATCAAGCAAAGCAATTTACAATAGTATCAATAACAAAAAGGAATAACACACAGTTTGGTTTGGAGGACAAATTGAGTTAAGAATTACAAAGATAGGCAAACAGGAAACAACAAAATTGGGCAATCGAAAGACCAACGGGTTTTGGGTTTTAGGTTGTGGGTGTGCTGGGAGTGCAACTCAAAGTTTGGCGTACTTATCAGTAGGGTTGCGTTCGGGGGTTATTCACAAGTATGCGTATATCAGTTGAGCAATGGTGGAATTAATTGAAAATATATATATTTATGATTTGGGGAGAGCGCTACAAAATTGGTTAAACTATGGAAAGTTTATGGCTTGAAAAGGAATTTTTAGTTTGCGGAAGATTGAAGGAAATTGATAAAAACAGGAAATTGGGAATTTAGGAATTCAAACAATAATTAAGCTCATTTGATAATAAGCAAATTAGTGTGTAATTAAATAATAAGAAAATTATGGTTATTTAACTGTTAACTAGTTTAAGGGAGAGAGGTTTTAGGTTGTTACGTCATTTGTGAACATGTGAGAGAAAACGCTTTCGAACGATCACAATGTAGACAATTTTGAGGGAGTTAGAGTTTTAATGAGCAAATTAAATGTGTGAGCGATGGAAACGGTGCAAATTGTTGTCAACTATTTGGTACTTAATTAGAGGGCTTGAAGGGGTTAAATGATTATTTGTGTGAAAGTTATTAAACAAGTGACATCAATTAGTGGGCTAAGTATGTAATTTAAAATACAACAACTTGACAATAATAATAGTTAGTTGAGCTTTGAGTAAATATACAATGTTCTCTTACACACAGTTCATTCACAGTCGAGTGAACATGAGCGATGTTTGGGGCGCGGGAAGAGTTGACTTCAGTCTGTTTATGGCCAGCGTGCGTTGAGCGTTTGAGCGGTTGTTGAAAGTCAAAATTGGGTCATATTGTTAGTGTGTTCTAGTGTGGTGGGGGGACACATCATTGGGACACACTGGCCACTGGTGCACAGGCCAATTATGAAAGCTAATTGGTTGTATTAGGGTCCGGTCGTAGAGTACATGTGGCCATGTGGGCACGGGCCGTGTGTGGGGGTTTTGCAATTCAAAAGTAATAATACAACCACAGAGAGACAAAAATAGAGGACACCAATTGAGAGAGAAAGCGAACGAACGCACAGGCCGAACGCGAACATATACAAAGTTATACAAAGTCTAGGAGTTTTTGAGTCAAGTGTCGAGTGATCTCGCTCGCATACACCACAACAAGCACACACACGACTAGGATGGTAAGTGAGGAGAAGAGTGAGAGAAAGAACTGTGCGAGCTGACGGACTGACGGATTGGCAGTCATAACGGGCCCAATATATACTCTCCGGCCGAGGGAGAGAGTGGGGGAGGGAATGACTGACTGAGCGGGAGAGAGACGGAGAGAGAGAACCTTACTCAGGCTTTGAGGGATGCCTTTTGCCTTTACTTTCGGACGAAGCGAGACCAAATGAGACAAAATAGACCAAACTGGCAAGAAGAACAAGAAGAAGTGGAAGTAAGCACAAGAGAAAGGGAGAAAATGAGAGAATGAGCTAATATACCACACCACCACCAAACTGGAGAGGGAGTGGGAAAGTAGGCCAAGTGCGCAAGTGTTCCACTTGTCTCTTTCTATCTCTCAAACTGAAACATCGTTGCAATGCTGTGTATTGGCCTGGTCAAAGGCAAAATAGCTGGCCAACCAGTAGTAGACCAGTTTCCCCTCAATATCGAACGATACGTTCCATCGGGTGATTCATAAATCAAAGCACAAATGCAACTGAAAGGGAACCTGCAAAAGTGCTTATTGTGCAATACTTTAATACGACCACAAATCAATTCTTGCGCAATTCGTAAAAACACAAACGTTCAAGCCCGAACAACTTCCGAATACAAAAGACTCTTAGTAACCCCAGATTCGGGTTGCACGTTCAAGATAGCTCTTATCAGCGATGCGATCTCTCAAGATTAGAATGCATTCATACATGCATTACGGGCTTTCTCGATATAGAAGCCGCAACCAAATTGTCCCGCTTTCCCCTCAGAAAGCTCAATGCTTCGCGAACAGGCGCTTATAACAAACTCGAAGCAGAATAGTTTGCAAACGCAAACCAAAATTGAGTTTATATATAACGCAATCATTAAGCATCGTACCCTGTAGTGTTGTGCCTCACTCTGTATGTCTCTGTAATACACTTCAGTAGTACGAAAGTTTTTTGCATCTCTCTTTCTCCTCCGCACGGAGACAGAATTGCAGGTCAGACTAAAAGTTACTCCATTTGTGCCTTTTTGCTTCTCTCTCTCTCTCTCTCTCTCTCTCTCTCTCTCTCTCTCTCTCTCTTCATTACGGCATTCGAATAGCGCAAATGAATAATACATGTCGAGTACAGTGCACACAGTAAGGCGACTAGAGTGCACTGTTGTGAGTGTATGTACTCAATGATCGCAATAATCGCACAATTGAGCCTTTTCGTTTCAATTATTGATTCGTGCACACACTCACAGTAGAATAAAAACGAAAGCAACCTTTACCTAACTTATTCTAACCTTTTTCTTCTTCTTCTTGTTTGTTAGTATTCCTTTTCCTTCTTTTGATGTGCAGTACTTTTGTGTGTGTGTGTATGCAGTATACCTTAATACTCAATTTATTAGCAAAATATAACTAAAATCACGTTCAAGTTAATGTAATGCAGGAAAGCAAAATACTCAAATATCACAGAAATATACAAACTTTTGTAATGGCCTGAGCCTTCATTTGCACTGAACCTTTTCAAACAAAATTGTAATATACATTGTACAAGTATGCGTACGTATTGCGTAATTGCCAGGATCTTTTGTACTTTTGTGTGCGTTAGGCAATGGAACGTAATACAAATACAAAGTAACTTTATGTGAATGTGTCATGTTCAGGGAGGGAGGGAGGGAAAGAGAGAGGCAAGATGACAAAGTTTCAGTTGGGAAATTTGTTGAAGTGCAAATAAAAGTTTAGTTAGTTGTAGTTTGAGATGCGGGGGAACTGTGCTACATCATATACAACTCGGTAATGAGGTGCGGGATGCGGTGGGTACAGATGCTTACATAATGTTTGGCAATTTTGAAATTCCATTTCTAATTTATTACCTAAAATAGAACACCTTTTGGTATTAGCCAAAAGTTTCGCAATTTATGTTTGCTAATGTATTGCCAAAATGTGCCCCACACAAACGCAATTTCCGTGTAAATTCTAAATTAAGAGTCACAGTAAAATGTGAATCATTCATTAAATGGAAGTAAAGTACACTCATGTAGTGAAACTTTTAAAACAACCAATCGTACATTTGTGCCTTAATTCGATAACAAAACATTCCTCTCAAATAAAAGTCTTCCGCTCTCTCGTTAAATCGATCAAAACACACTCATAATAAAAGTTATGTTTTATTATTGTCATTATTATCAAATATATTAATAGAGTGAGACAAGCTGATGCTGATTGAAAAGTTTTCGGTTGGACACCAAAAACTTTTGTGTAATTTGTTGAACATCTCCCAATTCTAGCACCTCTACTAATTTGAAAAGTTTGGATAAATAATAAAATGGAAAGAGTTTAGTTAGTTTAGTTTAGTTTGGTATATACAAAGTGTGTGTAATATGAATATGAATTATGATGATAAATTATGCATTTTATTATAAAATTGTTATATAGGATGAGAGATGGTCCTGGGGATGGATGCAGGATGAGATGCGGATTGAGGATTGGGTGATTTATAATAAAAGTATGAGGAAGAGAGAGAGAGAGAGAGAGAGAGAGAGAGAGAGAGAGAGAGAGAGAGAGAGAGAGAGAGAGAGAGAGAGAGAGAGCGAGAAATGAGCTAACTGTCCAATGTGTGAATGTTCCAATTGGATCGATGTATTGCAAAGGAGGATGAGTAGTAAAGTAAAGGAAAAGAGTAATGAGAGGGTGAGTGCCGAGAAGCGAAAATGAGATGCGAGTCAAAGCACACACAGAGACAGACATAAATGAAAAAGCTAAATAGGCGAATTTGAGCCAAACTATGTCTCTCTCTCTCTCTCTCTCTCTCTCTCTCTCTCTCTCTCTCTCTCTCTCTCTCTCTCTCTCTCTCCTCTCTCTCTCTCTCTCTCTCTCTCTCTCTCTCTCTCTCTCTCTCTCTCTCTCTTTCTCTCTCTCTGAGTGTGTTTGTGCCAATTGGGACATATACAACCAACCAAACCGAACTGACTTAAGACGCGTATCACACAGCCGGGGCTTAACGAATTGGCGACTGCATTGAAACAAAAAGAAAGAATCAAGAAGAAGAAGACGGGAAATGCTTAGCATGCAAGCAAGCGTAAGTGTACAGAGCAGATTGGATTGGAATGCACTGATGATAGTATCACAACCAGAAACGTACTACCATCAATGCTTTTCACTAGATAACACTCTCACTTAGGCGACAACCGTCACTGATCCCTCTCTGTTCTCGTATTTCTCCCATTTTCCAATCGAGAGACGATCGCAATCAGACTAGCACAAATAAACGAAATTTAGAATTCCAAACAGGATCTTCAAGTCGAAACAACAACAACAACAACACATAAACAGCAAACTAATAATAATACGCATTGAGCGATTAGTTGCTTTGTCAAAACAATAGAAGAGATAGTGAGAGACAGTGCAATAAAACAATCACCCTGTAGCGGTTTGTGATGATGATGGTACTTATATGCCTAAAAGTACACTGTAACTGCTATTGCTATTGTAGATCCCTTTGCTTGATGACACAATTTACTCGGTTTGACTTATTCGCTTTACGCTTAGTTTGAGGGCTCAGTTTGTGTGTGTGTGTGTGTGTGTGTGTGTGTGTGTGTGTGTGTGTGTGTGTGTGTGTGTGTGTGTGTGATGATAATGTGGCTGCCAAATGGGTCTCTAAAGGGAGATAGGGATGAGAGAGACGGCGAGTGGATTAATACGTACGTAATACTACTCGTAATAAAAATGGGGTCATTCGTACAAAAGTATCATTCGCAACATTAGTCTGGATTATTAAGGCGTTTGGTACGGGCGAGTAAATACAAATTATAAAAAAATAAATAAAGAAATGTTTCGTAAATAAAAAGATTTAATCTAAGAATATTTCCGGGGAATATTTTGGCCATGTTGAATTTTTTTATTCTATTAACTATTTTATAAGGTGTAGGTGTAAGTAGGAATGTTTAATGTTTTAATCTACAATGGTGGAAATAGGTGGGTGTTACTGTGAGAGGTGTGTGAGTGGACCTAGTGGGTGGATGTAGTCGGAGGTGTGTGTTTACATTGTGTGAGTGGAGAGTGAGTCACTGTGTGTGTGCTCTGTCAGTTGATGTGTTGCTGCTCGAAGTAGAACATCGAACCTCACTTTGATTTACGGCTTTCCTCCACTTCTGTTCGAATTTTGTCCCGTTCGCTCTCCACGTTAATTTGGTTTCGAATTTCATCACCGAACAAGACATCTCAACTAATTGATCAACTCTGCCTGTCCGAGCGAATTATCACTTTACTGGTGTGGTGTGCTGTGTGTGTCTGGTGTTGTTGCTCTCCTTGTTGTTTACAGTCTTTCGTGTCATCCTCATCACCGAACCTCTGCCTACTTTGTCTCCACTTTCGAACAACAACATCTCCTCTCTCCTCTCGATCGCCCCCACCGGCACCATCACCACATACAACAAGCAAACAAGCAAATTATAAACTTTTGTCAGTCCTGTCAAGTTGCCTTTGGATTTTCCTCTCCATTTTCGCGTGTGTGTATTCTTCCACATCAAAGCCAAAAGCACTCTCCACATTGACGATGCCCAAGCAATTAGTCGGTAAGTGGCCAGTTTGAGGGAGAATCTGTGTATTAGGAAGACTACTCTGTCTGTGCGTGTGTGCATGTCGACAACTTTTGTTGTTGTTGATGTTGTTGTCCTTTTCCATTCGGAAATCCGAATCTATTTTCAGTAACTCGACACTGCTTTAAGCTTTTTATTCTCTTTTTGTCTTCTTATTCTTCTTTGCCAATTAGGTCAAATTGGACAGAGTGGTAAGACAAAGGCGAGTGAGCCGAGTGCCAAGTCCGATACCGACCAATCGAATTCCGAACCGAAACGAAAGTTAGTGATTGCTAAGCGATTGGGTGTGCCACGTAAAGTCCGAACACCCAACTTTCCTATTCTACCCTCAATGCGTATCACCCGATCGACCTGTTTGGATAAGCAAATTTTCGTACACGGCAACATCCGGCTCGTTGGACAGGCTCATCGTCAGCTGATCTTTTGTCTTCTCAAGGAATCGAAATGTGTTCCGGTCGCTACCACCACCACCACAAGTAGCAGTACTATGGGCTCTATTGCTGTTGCTTCGACTTCGAGTGGCGCGCCCACTCCACCAAAATTGACCACCGAAATTGTTGCCGCTACACCCAAGACTCGACCATTGTTGCTCGCTTTTGACCAACACGCAGTTCATGAGCGGATTCGCTTCGAAAAGTTGCGTACAGGTTAGTGATAGACTAGCGATTTTTGGATTTTGTATTTAATCGAATTTCTTATAATTTCAGATGTTTTCGATTCTAAAACTGGCAAAATAGTACCGAAACGAGTGATGCCCCCAGCGGAGTATCTCATCAACGAGCGTCAACACCGTGAAATGTCCAAATTATTGCCCGAACTCGAGCGTGTGGTTGGACTAAAGTGTTTCTTCAAGCCCGCACCACCTGGCGCGTTTGGACTGTCGTTTGCCACCAGTTTGGATGCTAATTTAGATCCTATTTCTATTGCTACTGCCACCGACGATTCGATTGGTTCATCAGCGAAGGGATACATACTGGCTGTGAGTCAAGTGCCACTGTGTTTCAAGAACTATCACGAGGCGGGCCCTTTTTTGGACTTCATTGAGGACGCACTGCGCTTTCTGTCCAATCCAGACAATCATCTACCTGCTGACGGACAGGTGCCACGGCCCAAACTGTCGCCCTATCTGCTCGAACTGGTCAAGACTCAGGCCTGTCGGGGTGCAATTCGTTTTGGCGAAACTCTCAACCGTCAATCGTGTGTGCACATGATTGAGGCCCTGTCACTGTGTCGACAGAATTTCCGTTGTGCTCACGGTCGTGTGCTGGTCAAGCCGGTGGTCTACATTCCCGAGGACATGCCCGCAGATGGCACCGATGAAACCGAACAGGAGTACGGTGTCCGGCTGAGCGAAGAATTCAAACGTCAATTCCCGGACGAGATCAAGGTTTCCATTGTCAGACGAGAATATACCGAGAATAATTAACTATTTAATGTTATTAATTTACATATGATAATTCCCTTAGTTCCATTAGTACACAACATTTAGTATATAACTCAAGTACATAAATATAATTCTATTCAAGAGCGGTGCCGACACCTAGTGAACCAAAGTACAACTAATCACACTACTATTCTAATCTAATGTAATAATTCAATCAACCTTTCGAATCAATTAATAAAACTCAATTGAAGGTACAACCTTTTACTTTATTTGGCGTTTAATGTAAGACATAAATCATAAGATAGATAGACAGGATGCGATTTAAAAAGCAATAATAGATAGATAGGACAAAAGCGATAATACAGTCACAGAAGCTGTGAAGGTGATGTAGCATACTGGTGATGCGAAACTCAGATACAAAAGGATAAATAAGTTAATTAAGAAGTGTGGTGGACACTTTTAGAAGATAAGATCTTGATGAATTGTTTTTGGTAATATTCGATGTGTTTGTGTTCGTATGTGAGGAGATGAGAACATGAGATAAGGAAGACACATTCGATTGATATGTGTGTTGGTGTTTGTGTGTTAGTACTTAACATTGGTGGTGGACGGAGTTGTGTGTATGTTGGGGTTCTAGTGGGATTCTAGTAGGGTACTAGTGGGGTGCTAGTGGGTTACTTGTGGGATTCTAACGGGACACTAGTGGACATCTAGTACGGTACGGTTTGGTAAGGCCACGGCGTCTAAGGACAGATCACTTTGAGTATGTACTCGGTGAGAAGAGCTGGCACAGTGTTGCTATCTTCGTTCAATGCGTTCAGCACTAGAAAGAGGACATTAGATTGTGTATCTCAATAGATACAACATTCACTCACATTTGATCAACATCTGCAGCGTAGGCACATCAAGTGGATTCATGGACATCTGGTACGGTATGACCGTGGTGAGATAGACTGGATTGCTCGGACCCGAACTGGACGAACCACCCAAACGGAAACTCTCTCTCAGACTCGAGCCAAGAGAGGACAAATCGATACGCGCCTTGGACATCAACCGACTGGTCAGCGCACCGGATGCTGATGACTCGGCTGTTGAGTTGCGTCGTGCTAGTTGAGCTTTGTTACTTGTGGGCTTCGATGGTTTGGTCAGTCGAGGTCGACCCGAGCCGGACATGTAGTAGCGTCGTTTGTTCTGCACACTCAACAGCAAACTGATGAAGCTGTTCTTGAGTTCCTTCTCAAACTCGAGCTCATCACGCAGTGCAAGGCCTTGAATGAGAATCTCAGAACGCATTTGAATGATCTGTTCGAGTTCCATGTAGAGTTCGTTCAGTTGGGCAATGGACAGGCGAGAGAGCTTCTCCACAAAAGTTGGATTGTGGTTGGAGGTCGACTTTGGACGAGAGCCAATCAGTAGACCGTTCTGTGCTGTTTTGGTTGATGCTTTTGGTTTGTTGTGCACTTGGTCAGCACTCTCTTCCTCTTCGAGTAGTTGAGAGTTCAAATTGGCCGGCAACGAGCGAAAGCCCTCGGCTCCGTCATCCTCATCATCGTACTCGTCCTCTTCACAGTACTGCTCGTACATCTGCCAGGAGTTCATTGCAGCGTCCAGTAGTGAGGAAGCATTGAGAGAGACAATCGGGTTTTGGTTGTGCTGTTTCGGAAAGGATCCATTCATGGACTTCATTCCGTTCTCCTCTCCACTCGATCCATTCGAGCCGTTCGATTCCATGATTGTCTCGATTTCTTCAATCACCTCATCAGCACTCACGACCATTGGGTCCTTACGGTTGCTTCCAGTGAGAGCGCCAACACCACCAGCACCATTCAGCTCCTGTCCAATGATCAAGGAGTGCATGTCGAGATCGTTAGCCATCAGTTCATCCTCAATGACGGACATTTCACCAGTGGCACTACCAACACGACCGACACCACCGCCCGATCTGTTCATCATCAAGTTCTCATCATCCGAATCGCCAATCTCCAACTCCTCAAACGAATCATTCAACTCATTCAAGTCCTGATCACTCATCAGTGTGAGACGGGACTTCATGTTTGCAGGCAAGTCCAGTATTCGAGTGTTCATTCGAGGTTTGATCTTCTTGCGTTGGATTGTTTTCGGTTGGGTCGAGTTCATATCTGCAGAGGCCGACGGGTTGAGCGAGTGCACAAAGTGATCAAAGGAGGCACTTTTCTGGAATTGGAGTGGGGGCTTACAGTTGTAGCTTCCGGTGAGGTTGTACCAGATTCTGAAAGTACACGCAAACTTTAGTTTGAATCGAAAAGTGGAAATCACAATCACAGTTACACCTATTAGGTAACTCAATAACTCAATAGAGGGGAGTTTCCTATCATTGCACACAGATGGGAGTCAACGGGTTAACTATTCTCCTACTTATCACCACCCCACACACATGTACTTACGGACAATCATTGATGATGTCCTCCTGTGAGTGGATGGGACTGGTGGGACCATCGCCCATCATCAAGTTGTGATGGTTGTTCATCATCATGTTGTTGGCGCTTGGAAAGGAAAAGTCAGGATTGAAGAATGACTGACTGTCCGAAGTGGTGAACATTGACAGTGAGGAACTCTTGGGCAGCGTAGTTGCGAACTCGGCGTTCGAGTGGTGTGTGAACATTTCCAGTAGCTGCTCCTCAAAGTTGGTGACAAACTCCTGGAAGGCGAACATGTCCAAGTCGTAAATGTTCGGATACTTGGGGATGTTGGTGGCGTTATTGCTGGTGGTGGTCGCAATGACAGGATGGTGTGAGGGAGTGCTACTGTTGGACACTGAGTTTGATGACACCGACGATTTCGTGTCCTGTCCACTGGCGGAAATATCGTCACTGCTACTGCTGCTGGTGGTGGTGGTGGTGGCTTCCGATGAATCGGCGAACGTTTGAAAGTCTCCAAAATCGCCGTCATCGAGTGCAGTGGTGGTAGTTTGATCAGGCGGTGATGATAGCTCACTTCCATTACCCTCGGATAGCGTTTGACTTTCGGTTGAATCCATATTGTGTTAGTGCTCTAAGTGGATTAACGAGAACGATAAAGGTTCGCTAATGCAGACTAATAAGAACGTGATGATAGCGACAATAACATCAACAACAACAACTCCCAGTGTTACTCATAGGTTGAGGACGAAAAGGACGAGAGCCAGAGAAGCGAATGCGAGCAAGCCAAGTGAGAGATGAGATCAAAATGAGAGATTATGCTGAGATATGAGATGCACAGAATAGTGAGAGAATACTTTCGAGTAGAGACACACCAATGAGATAAGTGGGGTTGAACGGGTTAAGTGGTTGAGTGATACATTGAGTGAGTGATGATGATAATTGATGATTGATGCCACGTTACTAGGAGTGAGTGCAGATAGTAGAGAGTGGAGAGTGGCTGCCGTGGTGTAGAGGTTGATGATGATCGGGTTAGAAGATGATACATTGGCTTGTTAAGTGGGAGAGATAAGTGGGTGATAGTGGTGAGCTGTGGTACTGTCGATCATATCACTCTCGTACAGTCGGATGGTGGTGGTGCACAGTCCAGTGGAGTGGACACAACGGAAATGGACACACAACACACAGCAGGCAACCAGAGAGTGTCGAGTTGGCCACTTTACTCGGAGTGTCCTCGAAGCACACTCACCACCACTCACATGAACTCTATCCTCTCGTCTGACGAGTACAATCGCCTGACGACAACCAACAGAACAGAACAGAACAGGAGAACAGCGAGCACGGTGACGACGACGACGACGGCGATGGATTGCCTTTGTGTGCTGTCTTGCTGTGTGTTTGCGTGTGTAGAGGCAATCATGCAAAACTAGTCATCGTGGGTGAGCACGCAAAAGAGAACGAAACGACTGCTGAAAAGGGCATTACCACCCAACAATAAAAAATAAATTGTAACTAATTAGTAAATAGTAACACAAATTGTGAATAGTCCTTCAAGGCAGTTGTGACCCACGCGAAATGTTCTAAACACGCGACCTCAATCTGCTCATTATTTTCATTCTCTCCTACTAGAGGCCGACACAGGCGCTGGCTGTTTTATTTATTTTCTTTTTCGCAATCTACTGTGCTGACTAAGTGGCGCTGTAGTGGATTAGTTAACCCTTTGAAGCTCCTCTTTGCAAATTGATGGAAACTTCTCTATTCGAATATGTGATTACCTAGAAGAATTCAAATCATTTTACATTTTTTTTCATTTTAAAGAAGAAAAATATGAATTTGCACTTTAATTGAACTATCGCAAAGGAATGTGTGTTTCAATGTTGGTACTACATACGCAAATGTGCATGCTATGGTCGTTTCGTTTGGTCAGTTTTAGTTTTGTGTTTCACCCCACGGAAAGAACGAACACAAAACGAATGTCCGAGCCACTGCTCCAAAGCTGATTAGCCTCATTACCATTTGAGCCAGAACACACGAACACACTCGCTCGCTTGTAGTGCATCATTAGTGTGTTCACAGAACATTTGTTTTCGTTTTATACCTTCCATTTGGAAAGGATGCACAAAAAGTTTGTGTTGACATTTTAATGATTTCCATTAAATGTAGAAAATGCAAGAAAATGTTGGAAAATTTCGCAAAATTTCACATGAATTTGGTTGAAAAGTTTGACAAACCAGGAACAACAAAAACAATTCTTGACCGCCAATTTACCAGAAACCATCATTCGGACACATATGTTTTGTGTGGACTATGTGACTTTTATTTTTATTGCCCTTTAGCATTTTCCAAATAGGAACAAAAAATCGTTGGTTCTCATTTTGTCTCGTTTTAATGAATTTTAAAAAATTCTTGTGAAATTTTCGTTGAATACGAAATGCAATTTCGGCCCACACTAGTTACGTAATGTTGTCTGTGTGTGTGTGTGTGTGTGTGTGTGTGTGTGTGTGTGTGTGTGTGTGCATTCCTCGACCGTAAATTACATTATGGTTAGCCAGCGGAACTCAATTTAGTGCCCCGAAACACTCAAGTTGCCCAACAACAACTCTCTACTTGACGTTCCAATTGGAACTGCACAGCAACACACTCGAAAGTATTCGGGAAGGATTAATTAATTAATTAGTTGAACATACACAGAGTGCGAATGGGAAAGTGGGAAATGGGAATTGGCTCACTAATGCCCGAAACTGACCAAACTCTCTCTCTCTCTCTCTCTCTCTCTCTCTCTCTCTCTCTCTCTCTCTCTCTCTGGTTGGTCAGTCAGTGCAATTAACCAGATTAATTGAGCACAGGCACATTTGTGTTGCTAGGCTGCTTCTCACTCACTTGACAGTTACCGGGTTTACGGGATTTACACAGTTGCACAATCAATGCTGGTAAGTGAGTTACATTGCTCACAATCGGGTGCAAAAATGAGCAATAACAATAATCATAAACAAGAGAGAGAGAGAGCTAGAGAACTAATTCATTCTGATTATGATTATGTCATATATGAATGTCCGTCCACAGAATTGATTATACATAACAATCTATCGTACTAACAAAAAATCCGTAACTAAGCTTTAACTAAATGTGCTAAACCATGCGATTACAAGCTTTGGCAAACAGAATTGTTGTCAAAGATCACATCGAAAAATGGAGAAGATAAAACCAGACAACAGCTTGAAGAACTTTCTTGAATAATAACATTCTCTTATACTAAGTTAATCAAAAGCTATTGAATGCAGACCCCGACGAGGACGAAAACAACAACAAGAAAATGATTGAATGAGTGTGAGTGTGGTTGAGATAAACAAAATAAGGTACATTCTGTTTGGAAGGAACATTCCATCATACCAACATGGTCTTTATATATTCATTCCAGCTGAGTGGCGATCCGCAATATGGTCCAAAACATTCTTCCACTGAACAACAAAAGAATTGGCAATGTGTCTAGTGTTGCACAAAGCAGCATGCAAATTGCAAAGTGGATTACTCTCTCTTGTGCATCCCTCACCTTACTAAGGTTCCCTTCTGTACATTCTAATAATATTAAGATCCGCACACAACAAAATTGTGTGTCTATGTTTGTGTGCACTCACCTAATAATGCATCCAGCCGTGTGTGTGTGCGATAGAGAAATGCGAAACAAATACGAAACCTAATAGACTCCCATGCACAAAGATAGTCCAAACCAACAGCAGCAAAACAGTGTCAAATTTCGTTCTTTTCTTGATTAAGGTTTCTATCCTCTATACCCAAAATGTCATAGTTCCTGTTTCGGTGTATGTGCGTGGGTTCGTTCTAATATTAGAATCTATCAATTTTGGTCGAACAAATCGATCGATCGATTCGAGTATGGCTACATTTGAGGTCTTATTATATAATATGAATGCTCGGTTGAGGCTATTGAGAAAATGTAATGTTTGACTGAGTCAAATGTAATTAAAATCTACTTTTGACATATAAACAGAGACAGACAAACAAAACAAAATAAAAGAGTTTGCGTTGGGTTAATAATTTCAATCAAGTGAAGTGAACTGGATGGGTTCGATGGAGAAGAACTGTTGAAGTGTGTGCGGATTCGATTGCACAATTTGAAATCAAAATTGCATTCTTTTGACCTTTTGCCCCTTTCTCCCTCCAGTCTCGTTCAAATCATATTAGACTCACAACTTTTATTTTATTTATATTTATTTATCAAACACACTTCAATACTTTCTCCAATACTTTCACACTTCACAGAACACACACAAGTTTTCGTTTAAGACTTCTTTGGGACTCAGACTAACTGACTGACTGATAGCGTACAACATAAATCTTTACAAACACTCGAATGTGTTGGGTGAAAGTCCCGTGGAAGAAGATGAAGATGCACAATATTCTGCTTGTCGCTAAAGGGCAATTCGAGTGCGAACACATTTATCAGTGCACAATTGTCTGTGTGAGCGAACGCACACAAATTTGCATTTGCACAAAAGTTTAACTTTAGGGCAAACTAAAGTTAAACTTTTCTCTAAGATTTCGAGTGGATTCTTCGTCTACCCAAATTGAAATCTGATTAAGAAATTTAATTTAAATTTAAATTCAATCTGTAATCAAAGCCCGAAACACAAAGTTTCAATGAAGTTTGTTCGGAGAAACCTCAAACTAAACCTTATTCGTAATTGAACTTTGCTCTAAATTAATAATATAAATTTTGCCTTTGTTTAGATTTGTGAATGAATGAATGCGGTCCAATTCAATAATCAAGCAACCTAACGCATTCAACTCCTCTCAGCCAATCAAAACATTCCTTCCCAACTGTATCTCTATCTAATCGAATGTCTCGGTTTTTGTTCACATTAACAATAACTCACACAGTTACTGTACGCCGCCTACGCACCAAATTCTTGTAACACAATGACAACAACAAAAGCGCGGGAACTTTGCTCCAAATTCCATTGGTTTCTTTCTTTATTAAATTTGTTTCCTGGTTACACCAAGAGAGAGAGAGAGAGAGAGAGAGAGAGAGAGAGAGAGAGAGAGAGAGAGAGAGAGAGAGAGAGAGAGGGAGAGAGAGAGAGAGAGAGAGAGAGAGAGAGAGAGAGAGAGAGAGAGAGAGAGAGTGAGAGAGAGAGAGAGAGAGAGAGAGTTGTCTAGTGGCTAGACGTATTTTGTTTCGAATGAAATTTTTTAATTCAATAATATTTATTTTGTCATTCTTTTGTGAAACTTATTGAACTCGTTTCCTAATTCGCACTCGGCTGATGATGATAATGGAATGGAAAGAATGAACATGATGGAGTAGTTTGTGTTTGCGAAACCATCAGTAAATTTCCTTTCTGTCTTGTCTTGCCTTCCCTCTCTTCTTTTCGGTCATGTCAGTGTTGTGTGTGAGTGAGTGGAATTTTACCCAATTCCGGGGGTCGAGAGTGCTAATGTGATGGTAATGTACTCTACTGACTGCACTCATTATGTACTGCCTTTTGGTGGTATGATGATGGGTAAATGGTATTATTATTCTCTGTGTGAGTTTTGAGAATGTGTGTGATTGGGTGCGGAGCGCACATGTCGCCCAACTTTTGCTCCATTTGACCAGTACAATCACATATATTCCATGCTTGATGGCGTCCAGCTGTTTTGGGTTCTCTTACACACGGGATTCAGTAGCTTTTAGGCGTATTCTGAATGCAAGATTCAGTTTTGTATTTAATTAACCCACTTGGTGCCTAAGTATGTCAAGCCCCATCTCAACCCCCTTAAGACGCTGTCACTCTTTATTCGTGTGATTAATCCCCATTCAAAACTCTTCTCCACATTCTCATCCATTTCCCCATTCATTTTCATTTCCACAAACGCATGCATGTACAATGTAGCACTATTTGGTATTATGGGAGTTAGTCAGTAAACAGCGCCCACATCCATCCAAATCGTCTTCATTACCCTGTCTGTCTGGCTGACTGTCTGCGAGTGTCTGAGTTTCTCAAAACGATTGGCGATTTTGTTTTGTTTTTATGTTGTTCTAGTCTGCAGCTCTTCTTTATTACCCATCCATGGCGTACATCGTACTATCGTATTCAATCTCTATCCAAACAGACACACATCTAGACAGATATACAGACACATAAAATTTCCTTAATTTCACTCTAATGTAATCATTTTCATTTGTCCTGAGTAACAACAACAACAAAAAGTAAAAGTAAAAGTACCAAGCCAAACTAAACCAAGACCAAATACAAATAAAACGAGAAAACAAGACAAGAGTTCTGTCCCGCAGTGTGTGTGTCTATCTGTTCATACATGACACACAAAATGACATAAATGTGAAAGGTTTGTTCAACAAATTAGAGTACAACTGCACACGCAATTAATGAGGCGGAAAGTACTTCTACTGATAAGGAGAGTACACTAATTGCAGTTAATTAGTGACAATTAAAACTGAATACTATTCCGAGTGTATATTCCAAGTAGAGAATTAACAGACAAATGTCACAATTTTCTTCTCCCAAAAAAAATAACGCAAACCTTAGAGATCTCAAGTCCCAATCTGTTTGGCTCGATCAGATAAAGCATGAAATCTGAAAAATTCCGAGAATTTATTGACAATTCTTTTAAGAAATTTCACAATTTTTTCAAATGTCACACAAATGAAATTGAATTGTCAAATTCAATTTAAAACAGAATTCCAGGAAAAGCTGGTGACAGTCTAGACTAAACGCTCTGTTCTGTTATATTGTTCTTATTAGTGCACTCATAAGCACACAAACTTTTCTACTAAAACTTTTTAAATAATAAATATAATCTAAAAAAGAGTTTTGGGGACAAAATAACGAGAAGAGTGTAAAACGGATTGAGAGTTGTGAGCTCAAGATTATATGAACAGTTGTTATTGTAATATTTTTTTATTGTTTTACCAAAAACCTAAACCATAAAATTAACCGTTGCATTTATTATTGTGCACACAAACACACAATCGATCATCAAAATTTTCCTGCAACCTCCCGGAAATTTCCCCTTGGTTGTTATTCAACCTGTATCTTATATAACTGATCAATCTGTTGTTGTTGTGCACATGTTTTTGTGTGATCGTCAGCAAACTGCACAGTTTGTTTGTTTGTGATAACGTTGGAAAATTACCAAACATGAACCGCATTCAAGCACAATCATACTTTGCCAAGTGCACAACAGAGTAGAGTAGTCTAACAGTACTTGAGTATCGTACGATTTTGGTACAAATGTGTGACTGCGAAAGCAATGTCCACTACATTCAGATAGTATATATTGCCATTGGCGTGACATTGACTCGTGACTCAAACTGACAAAGGCTGACACGAATTGTTGTACGAGAATGGCCAGCCCACGTTTGTGAACACAAACACAACAACAATAATAAATAATATAATGTACAAAAATGCAACCGGAACTGGACCATTATGGATTATATATATTTTATGGAATAGAGAATGGAACATAGATATGGGTCGATTAGAATAATTAAAGTAGATAGATAGTGAAACTTATTGAACTGCTTTTGGTTTGCGCTTGACTTGAATCATTGTAGCAACAACGTTTCTCTCTCTCTCTCTCTCTCTCTCTCTCTCTCTCTCTCTCTCTCTCTCTCTCTCTCTCTCTCTCTCTCTCTCTCTCTCTCTCTCTCTCTCTCTCTCTCTCTCTCTCTCTCTCTCTCTCTCTCTCTCTCCCTCTCTCTCTCTCTCTCCCACTGTCACAATGTTTTCTTTTTCAATTACATTAGCGGCCGAAGCATTGTGTCCCAAATTGTGTGTGTGTGCGAAAGTAAATCACATTCACTCGGGAGGAATAAAAAACCGGAATTTTCCCGTATACAAACCCAAATTGTGAATAGAACCAGAGAGTGAGTGTGGCTGAGTGAGTGAGTAGTGAAAGTGAATATATGTGTCCCAATTGGGTAGACTCACTCATTCATTCATGTGAATTGTTTGTGTAAATAAGCGCTGTTCAAGATTGATTGGTTTGTATGCAGATTCGGGAATGCATAAAAAGCGCTTATTTGGGGGTTCATTTTTTGTATTCGCAATGCCTTTTCCAACTGACAGTCCTGTCATTGATGTGTGTGTGTGTGCCATGTCGTGTGTCGGGCGTCATATGGCTCCCTCCATTCGAGCCATCAGATCACCCACTTTCCCCCCTCCATCTTGTGCAACCCACTTCCTGGAGCCCTCTTCACTTGCTTGCCTAACCAAATCAAAGCACCCTCACACCACCACTCCACTGGGCATTATCAAGCCAATTTGATCAATGCACACACAAACACACACACACACACACACACAGACACGTACAGTGAAGGGCGTCATGTGGCGCCTTTATCTCCATTCGAGATCTATCCGCGTGTATGGTTCTCAAATGCCAAATCGAACACGCGAATGGCCTGGAGAGAATTGCAAATGTTCTCAAATAAGCGCTACAAATCCCAACGTATGGCGCTTATTTTGCAGATTTGCCAACATTTGCCAAAACGTTGTTTGTCCAATTGTGCAGCAGCACAGTTGCACAGTACGCACCAACACTACTATGTGTTTGATTTACTAACGAGCAGCCACATCGGAAAGTTCCAAAAGTTACACAACAACAAAAGTGGCCACTTCCCCCATCCAAAACACTCTTTTTGTGTACAATAAAATGTTGCAAATTCTCATTTTAATTTGCTTTCTCTGTATTCCAAGATGCAATTTCAATGTATATCCGTCTGTCTGTCTGTCTGACTGAGTGACTATGTCGAAACAAGGAAGCAAACATTGGGCACGTTATTGACATTGCACAAGTGAGCGTTTGTGTGTGCATGCAGTGTCGAGTGTCGCTTTGACTGCTGATGACTGTTTGCGTGCAAATGGAAATGAGACAGACTGAGCAAGAAAGAAGGGTGGCCTAATACACACAAACGAAATGGTACAAATAAAACTTTGTTGGTTCTGCATTTGAGATTTATTGCACAAAAATAAGCGCTCCATTCGTATTCATGATATGTATTAGCCGCGGACCTTTTTGTCGATAAACTATTGCCATTTGATTGACACAATGTGAAAGAGAATGTGTGCAGCCATTTGCAAGCAGACATTTTAGCCTGCTCTGCGTAATTCTGGTGGTCGTGGTCGCCGTGGTGCACGTCGCCTGACACTTTCGCCAAATTGAACTAAAGTGCATGGCGCCCCTGCACGTGTCCATACACAGACACTTTAGGTTGACTGTGTTTCCTTTACACTAAACAGCACTTCTCATGCACGTCAAACACCATACGCACACACACAACTGCAAACAAACAAAGTGGGCGCCATCTCCTCTCTCTCTCTCTCTCTCTCTCTCTCTCTCTCTCTCTCTCTCTCTCTCTCTCTCTCTCTCTCTCTCTCTCTCTCTCTCTCTCTCTCTCTCTCTCTCTCTCTCTCTCCAAAGTGGTTCCCAATACAGACACTCAATCATTTGCCTCACTCTGTCTTCCTCTACTTTTCTCCTAAAATGCGAAATCATGATTGTTTGACAAGCAAGAAACAAAGTAACACTGTGCCTCCATCAGCCTGTCCAACCATAATAAGAAGAAAAATAAAACCAAACGAACCACTGAATCTCATTAGCTGGGCAAACTAGAACTTTTTGCGCATGGAATAGAATCCAATTCCCCTAACAAAATTTAAAAATTTAAAGTAATAAATCCCTCAAAACTTTGTTTCTCCCGTCCAAACCAAATTACCACACAGACACACAAACTCACTTAAGTCTAACTCAATCCAACAAAATGCACTGCAGGAAAGCGACACGTTATGCATAATTCTGATTTTCAGTCGCACTTTCGATAGCACTGTCTGTCTGGATTCGCACAAACTTAGTTTGCACACAAAACCCAATTAGATCATTAATTCGCAGCTCTCTCTCTCTCTCTCTCTCTCTCTCTCTCTCTCTCTCTTCTCTCTCTCTCTCTCTCTCTCTCTCTCTCTCTCTCTCTCTCTCTCTCTCTCTCTCTCATCATTAATCAAATTGTAAATTGAATTTTTTAATACAGTTTATTTATTATTATTTTTCTCATAATATAAAACCAACTAATGATCATGATTGGATCATAATTTAATTATGACACAGCACACACACTTTCTTGGATAATTAATTATTAAATTATTATTACTTTCATTAGTAGTATTCCCTTCTAATTAATGCAAAAATGATTATGAATTTTGATTTATGGCATTAATTTTGGGCATATAATATAATATACTAACGAGCGCTTTAATTTATTGTAAGTACTTTTCATTAAACATTCATATTTGTGTGATTTGTATGCTAATTTGGTGCTTTTAGCAGTTCTGAAGATTGTGCAATGTTTAATCTGAGGCTTCTAGAATAAGATGTCAGGAAAATTCTAAGCCAGTAGAGTTCGATGTCAGTCGAGTCCAACATTAGCCAAAATTCTGTTGAATTCAATGCAAGTTAATGAATATCGAGTTGCATAGTAACAAACTTCCTCTATTTTTGAATGTTCCAAAACTTTCAAAGTACTCCGCGTGTTTATCCACTCAAGTGATTGCCTAATTGGCAGTTTTGATCTTTTTTTCGATCGTATATTTTTAGATCGTCTGCTAATTTAGTCACTCACTCTAAAACTGCCTAAATTAACTCGAATTTACACTAAATTAAACACGAAAATGTACTTTTTGCCAAATAGGATGAAAAAGGACATTTTCCTGGTTTCTGTATGATGTGTGACAAAGGCTAATTATCGAGAGAGCGAGCGTGGGCGATCATCAAATTTTATGACAACCATTTGGTTGTATCGCCCCTAGAAGCGAATTGAACTTATTCTTTTTTCTTTTTCCACAAGTTTGCACAATTTTTCACATTGCTTCATATGTCCATAACCTTCATTTGACAAGTTTAATTACACTGACATTTATGTAACAATCATATTTGAGTGTGGCCGTCTGTCTGTCTTTCTGTCTGTCCGTTATCAATTGGTCTGATGGTTTAATGAAAAATTCATGTTGACCTTTAGCTATATTCGCAATTACATTATTATGAGACTGGATTGGTCCAGTTTTAGTACATTTGAGCGAGAGAGAACAAAAAACACCAAAACCGAAATGTCGCTCAGTTCGAGTCCAAAAGAAACGAAAAAAACATTGACAACTCAGAACAATCAGCAATGAAAGCGGCAATGTACTCGATTTGATGATTTACGAGTCTATCTGTGTGCGAGTCGAGCTTGTTCTCGGTACAACTAATGAGGCGAGTCCGAAGTAGAATTTGAAGAAGACACACACACACACCAAATTTAATGCGAAATATTGAGTCAACTGTCATCGGCAACTACATTAATGGACACAGAAATACGGAGAGAGACAAACCATTTTATGATTCCCAAGAAATGGTGATAATAAATATAATTCGAGACTAGTTTGTGCAGTCTGTCTGTCTATGACAAGTTGAATTAGCCATAATTGAATGAAAGTGAAGAAAAAAAGAAGAAAAACCCAGAATGCCAAATCAATTTGCTAATTTACTGTGACAATTTGTGGCAGAAAGAACAATTCTCGCTCCGACTTTTCTCAGACCAAGATCTATTTGGTAATATGTTATTTAATGTTTGTCATTTCCTTCTTGGAAAAATAAATCTTAGTAAATAAATGTAATATTAAATAATTAAACGCATTACTCGAATTAGATGTAAAACTCTAATTTTAAATTCTGCTTTTTAAATCATCATCATTTGAACATTTAAGTTTAGAGGGCACTTATGGTTCACTTTTTCCGTGTAGTTTTGTGTGTGTGTGTTGATTCAGAGTAAATAACTTTATGCTTAAGTCTTAAGTACCCGGAGACTTTAGAACATTCTAATCCCCTGAAGGAAAGATTTGTGCTTGGAGGGTCGCTTCATTTAGTTTTAAAATGAACAGAATTTTTTATTTAAAAATTCGTAAGATTCTTATTTGCTTTGCTTATCTTGCTTTTCTCTTCTAATGGTTGCGCAAACAAATTTAAGCAATTTAAAAGTTTTTACTTTCAAAGTGTCGCTCATCTCGAGAACGACGACGAGACGCACTCTAACTGACTTTTGATGTAGTTTTCGTTCGTTCATTTGTTTGTTTGTTCATTTGTGCGTGTTTGTGTGCTCAAATGTGTGTGTGTGTGTGTGTGTGTGTGTGTGTGTGCACAACTCAAATGTACAAATTCATGTCGACATGATGATTAATAATTTAAAATGAACAAATGCTAAATTATTCAAAGAGTTTTTATATGTTTTCGGGTGGGGAGCGAATGAGTGAAGAGTGGGCCAATTCGAGGCGAATAATGAGAAAAGTTTTTTTTGTTTGAATATGGAAGGGAGAATTTTGTTGAAAGTGATTCTAGGTCAGTTGGACACAAAATCAGTAAAATCCAAAATCAGTAGAAACTAAGACCAGTAGAATCTGGGGTCAATTCATTTGTGAATTCATACTAGATTATCATTAATTCTCAAATTTGGGTTTTTCATATACAAAGTGTCGGAACTGATTTTTGTAGTTTTCCTCCCCTTCCCCCCCATACACACAAGTTCAATCTTATTACTCAAAATTATGCAAACTTGAAAGTAACAAGAAAAATTTTGCTCAAACAAAAAACAAACAAACAAATCCACTCACTCACTCAATCTCTCAGTCTGTGCCAAATGATTAAAGTTTGAGTGTACACATTTTTGTGTATATGTCTTTAGTTTTGAAAAGAGCCAGGACAAAACAAACAAAATTTGTGTGTGTCTAAATTAAAATGTGTTGAACAAAGTTGAACAAACTTTAAAGCCCAAATTGAAAAGTGCAACCAGCTCTTTTTGGCAAATAATAACTTTGTGCATAATTTTTTGGCTTTGGTGGGTGCAAAATTAAAGTTTGAGGGGATTAGAGCAAAACAAATCTTAAAGTCTAGACAATTTGGTTGGAATTAAGTTTGCACTCCTTTTGACAGAGTGGGAATGAGGCTTTTCTTGTTCAATGTTTAATGCCTAATGTCTTTTCATATGCCATTGGTTCTCTGCTATTGGTCTTTTGCAATTGGGGGTTTTGTTGGCAATGATTTTTTCTATTTGGCATTTGGAATTTGGCATTTGGCTCTCGCCATTTGCCATTTTGTCCATACATTACTTTGCTCGTTTTCATTGTCTCGATCGTTTTATTGTTTAATCTCGATTTCTTCTTTTCATAAAGCGCTCGCTCGCCTAACCTCAATCAATAATGTAGCGGACACCTTTCCGATTTGGTCATATGCCTTGATGTGTGTCTGCACACAATTGCAAACAATTTCTCGTTTGAAAGTGTTTGATTTAATAAAACATATCATCATCGTTTCTGAATGGTGCAATTGCAACGTCTCGTCTCAATGTTTGAACAAGACTAGATTATATAATCAAATATTTAGTGAGGAAATATTATTATTTATTATTTATATACGGCAGTAGAATTCTTAATAATTTTCTCAGAATTCTTAAGTTGGAAATAGTTTTTTTCCTGTTTCGATTTGAAATACTCAAAGAACTTAATTTCTTCCGGACAAATCGGCTTAAAAATGAAAATCTTTTTGCACTTGTTCATTCTTGATTTCTTGAGTCTTGAGTTATGCAACATTTTGACAATTTT
Source organism: Rhizoglyphus robini (assembly GCA_023373905.1). Taxonomy (NCBI): domain Eukaryota; kingdom Metazoa; phylum Arthropoda; class Arachnida; order Sarcoptiformes; family Acaridae; genus Rhizoglyphus; species Rhizoglyphus robini. Next base: position 714,803 of record JAKIJQ010000017.1, on the reverse strand, counting down.
ACGAATTGAGGAAATGGTTCAAAAACAGAAATAGTCGCAGAATTTATTCGCAGTTGTTTGCTTACGAATTGTTCGATTGATGATCAATTTTGGTGATTGGTTTCGAGAATGAGTAAATGTATGGAAGAGAAGCCAAAAGTACGCAGTAACAAACATGTCAAGTCAACAAGAGTTCTTAATCCTAGAATTGGGTGCAAGTGGTTCGTGTGTTGTGTTTGTTAGTAAGAAATGTAGCCCAAATCTCATCAAAATTCTCATCAATTCTCTCGCCTCTCATTTCTAACACATCCAAAACAAATGACACGTCAATCTTCTCCCCTTCTTTTCCATGAAAGTGTTCGAACGAAGTGTATTTTGATTCTAATCTTACACACATTTCACAAATGTTTTTGCCCTGATACAAATTCGCAAACACACATTCGATTGCTCACTTGTGTGTTTTGTCAATACAATTCTGTGTTTGGTCCAATGTGTTTTTGTCTGTGTTTATTTGTCCATTTATAGAATTACCAGGAAAATGTGTTCATGGGAATGTGTTTGGGCTTGACATGTTGTTTTGCACTTTTTTCATCCTTGTTGTTGTCGTTGTCGTCGTCGTTTCTTGTTTGGCCAATTGGTGTTTTTCCTTTGATTGCTTGATTGAACGTTGATTTGGTCTCATTAATGAATGATTTGTTTTCAGTCTACAATTTGGATTATAGAAACTTCCGAAACCTTTTCATTTGGTCTACCACTTTCAGCACACATTTCGAAACCTGTGTCTCATGGTTGTCGTCGTGGGAGTGAAATAGTTGACAATTATTTAGGCAGTAATTACTCGATTCGAATGAAGCAACTCATCAATCGTGATCACCCCCACTTTTCCATGAATTTGGCCAATTCATTCCAGTGGTGGTGGGTCTGACTTGTAACCTTACCCACATTCGCTCACATTCAATGTATAGACCACATTTCTAAAAATATCTATACATTCCACTCACCGTCCACACACACACACACAGTCTATGTAAACACTTCCGTCCTAGGGACAAAGACAGTGCACAACATGTAAATGTGTGTGTGTGGAATTTTGTTATGGCATTATTCGTTGTCAATGTTTGTCCACACTAACAAAAATGTTTGTTTCTTAAATATTAATAAATTTACAATAGTTTGCATTTGTTTCAAAACTTTTACTTGAACACTTGTTTTAAACGTGTATACGATCACTGGTTACCTTCTACTGCTTTTATGCCAATTCATGTTCTCAAATTCAAGAATATTCTTGACCATTTACATCAAGGATGCGGAAACCGTGGACATCGGTCCAATTTTGCCCAGAAAGTCCACTATTTTTGAACTACCAAAGTAAAAGAGTGGACTTTCTCTCAAAAAGTTTCCGCACCCCAGATTTACATTAAGCCAAAAATCTAATCATAAATTCCAATATAATGTCTGTTTGCCCTTTCGAATTGTCTGACATCTAATGAAAACTTATGACCCCCTTTGCACCCCATTCATAATGCACCCAACCCTTACGCAACAATTCCTGCCCGACAACCACAACATTTTCATTATTCCCACCGATTTATTATTCTGCTCAACAGTCTCTGGACTTTGTCTGTTGTGATTCCATCTGACTTGTACTTGTGCATTTTAATATCTCCAAGCAGGAATCTCTTATCTTAATGAATTTATATTTATATGCAAGTGCAAGTCTGTTTTGTCTGTGCAAATACCAAAATATACAGAGTGATCGCTTCAATTTGAATCTTAACAGAATTTTCTGGACTGCAATTAATTATTCATTGAGCATCCTGTCGCAACAACAACCAAAGCTGAGCAATCACAAATTGAGAATTATTAATATGAGTGTAGAGTTTTCGTTCAAAAGGAAATTCTTCAACTCGAGGAAGAGGAAGAATAGTAAAAAACAGAATTCACTTAAACAAATTATTATTCAGTTATTACATAATCATTTGGGTCTGTGTTTGTGGGCACAAAAAATTAATCACTTCTTACTATGTCTCTGCTCTGCTCTGCAGTACTCTCAGGTCTGAACGTATTTGAATTTTTCGAAAATCCTCTGCACCCAAAGTGAATTAGTTGAAATATATTAAATGTGCACTCACTTCTCTGGAGAGAGTCAAAACTAATAAGCAACACAGAACTGTGAGTTATATAATTTTGAAAAGTCTTCTTTTACTTGTTTTACTTTCTCGTCAAAAGAGTCTCAAGAGTCTTTCCCCTCAAACTATCTCACAACTCAAATGAATTCACATTTGAGTCTTAATGTGTCTTGTGAGATTGTGAGTGTCTGTGTTGCTTTGGTGGTTTGTGTGTTGTTGTTTTGTTGTTGTTTTGTGTGTTCACTTTTGTGTGCTGTTGCCTTCTACTTTCTTCAACTTTGAGAAGATTCTCCAACTCTGAAGTGTTTCTCGGAATTCTCCACCAACCAAGAGCGAGCGAGACGAGAAGCATAAGAAATTTTAATTTAAATGCATCATGAGAGTGATGGAAACGGAGATTTGAGTTCTCGGTTCTCGGTTGCTAATGTTAATTAATTTACAGGGTGATGACTACGATGTGCAATGTTTGTCTGTGCAAAGCCTTATGCAATGACTTTTGGGAAATGGTAAATTAAAATTCTAGCGACTTTAAGACTTTTAATTTCATCTAAGAGGACACATTTGCAAGTTTGTGTGTCTGTGCGTGGGCAACTAAGTTGAAGTACTTTTCGCCAGTTCACATTCAGTTCGTTCACTGGACCTTAACCTTATGGGTTAGTGGAATGTGTTGTGTGTCGCATCACTTTGAAACATTTCGATGACATTTCGAAACTTGAGTCTAACTTTTCGGTGTCTTTTGGTATCCCAATTAAGGAACAAACAGACACATCATAGACAAAGAGACGCCGACAATCAAGGAAAACCCAAAAGATATAAAGATAAGTAAGTAAAAACCCCAAAAAAACAAAAACAAAAAACATTCCATTAAGAAATTAATATAATATAATTTGGTTTAATTAAAGTTTCCAGTCTCATACGCACGACTCGCACTCTAAAGTGCAAGCGGTCATTGGTTGATAGTGATACTTTGAAATCCACCTTTTGAGCATGTACAGGTGTATTAAGGATGTCGGAAGTATTTCCTTATCTACGTAAATGTTTCATCCGTCATTACATAGTCATATCTGTGATTGTGTTTGATTGGAAAGTTTTTGTTTGAAGACTCATTGATTTGGTATTTGTACGTAAAATGTCTTTCACGTGTTTGAGGTCTTAACGTTCTTTACGATTTTGAACGGTCAAATTGATTAAGTAGATCAAGTCTTATATGGATACTATTAAAGTCGATCTATCCATTGAATAGTCCAAATGGTTGGTGCATTCCACGTGGCTTATCAATTCGGACTTGAACTTTTGGTTACTTAAAAGCAATTTCAAGGACCTCAAACTTTTAGTTTAAGTTTGGTTTCTCTACTTACATACAATTACACTTTGCACTTCATTAGTTTTAGACAGTTTAAATCACAGATCTTACAGATAGTAATCTTTTTTGTCCGCTTAATGTACCTTTGATTGTCTCTCTACCCTCCACCCATCATCACGCTGTGTGTTCTGTTCTGATCTCTTGGTTGAGTATGTCCAATGTCTGTTCGGTCAAGCAAAGTTCGAAAAATTTCGTACCAACTCAGACAGTCCACTCGCAGTCCTCGCACTCAGAGAAAGACAAAACCCCACAATTACCTACTATACTATCGACACAGACACACACACGCTCACTAAATGGTCAGTAATTTCATTAATTATATAATATAATCCGCTAAACGGTCATTTAGTGCACAATTTAATGTTGTACTTAGAGACAGCACAGTCGGACAGTAGTACATTCTCATTCGTTCGCACAAATTGTCCATCACACGAGTGCAACACACAAAAAGAATACGTTCAACTCATGAAGAGTGAAGGGTCATTTAGGAGTGAAGGCGAACTGCACTCACTCACTCACCACTCACACATCACTTCACTTTGCTTTACTTTACTCATCTCCGGCTCGCCCCAATCCTTTCTTCCCGGTGTCGAACTCGATCAAACTCGTTCACAACCGAACTCAAGTTCAGTAGTATTACACACTACACAGTCCATTATTATATTATAAACTCAATTGAAACGAGTTAACACTAGTTTAGTCGCCATTTTTATTACTACGATAATCTAATATATATATATTGTAGATGAGAGAGTTCATGAGAAGAAGAAGATGAAAAAGATGTTTGAAATAAAATAAAAAGAGGTCGAGTCGTGTTTGATATGGATTATTCAGTGTTCAGACAGAACAGGACATAATCCATTGTTCATTTCAAGAACGTTCAAGGGGGGTGCGATCGCTCGCGCACCTACGGAAAACTGTCAAAAATCATCACGCACAGACACAGACTTGGTTATGTGTCATCTTGTGGGAATCAAAGTGAGGGTGTAGTCTCAACAAAGAAACATCTTGTTTCGTTGTTATTTTCGGTTAATAAGAGTCGGCTAGATTAAGGTTTGATGAATGCGGCGCTTATTTTGACTTGTTCGGTTAACATTTTACTGTTCACAACCAACACACACACAACAGATGTACTCCTACATGTGCAGACAGTAGAAGACAAAAGTGGAGTGACACGATAAGAGTTTAACCGTTCATCCCCCACTCTGTCATGTGTCCTCATCTTTTACGACCATTTCCCCTCAACTTGCGTCCATCTTAGTCATAATAATATCCAACAAGAATAATAATAATACTACTAATATGATTGATGATCGTGGTTCAGTCTGTGTGTGTGTGTCTGTATCCGCATGTGTTCACTCACATTCAATGGCATAGTACCATAAGTCGCACACACACTTGAGCTCAATTTCTTGGAAAAACAGATCGGAACCAAAGAAAAGGACAGAACAGAGTCTTGTGATCCATTTGAGATCTATTTAAGAATTCTTTGCGACGTTTGCGAACGTTCGTTGGTTGTTAAGACGTGATCTGAACAGAATGTGCGTGCTTTGTCTTTTGCCCCATTCCAACAATTCACCAACTAATAACTGGGGCATGACAAGTCTGTCTAGTTCAGTTCTATCATTCGATTCTCAGTTTAAGAAATCATTCTTGTAATGGGCTAAAACTTCTCAAATTCTTTTCAAAAGTCTTTTTAAATTAAATCCATATCTAAAGTCAATTTTCCCTGGAATTGCGTGCCCCTTTTCAAAATCAATCGAAATGGTTATTATCATAATTATTGCCAGCCGCCTGACGATTCACTCACGATTCTAATGCTCTCTCTCTCTCTCTCTCTCTCTCTCTCTCTCTCTCTCTCTCTCTCTCTCTCTCTCTCTCTCTCTCTCTCTCTCTCTCTCTCTCTCTCTCTCTCTCTTAAAAGTAGGTCATAACTATTGACATTTAACGATTCTGATGTGAGTGTGTTTGGAATAAAATTAAAGCAAGCTTGTCAATCGAACACACTTTTAGAGTATAGTCAAGTTAGTGGCGATAATTAGATTTAGAGGGAATCTGTCAATTGCCATCAAATAAGATAATGTCGTTTAAGTGCGACCCTTTAAGTAGAATTTCAGAATTTCATAAATTTTAATTTTAAATTTCGAATATTTTAATAAATTCTAAGAATTACAATAATAATTATTCTTATTATTAAAGTATATTGTTTGCACAAACGTTGCGCTTCGGATATTTCACATTTTGGTCCTTCCAACGCACTTTTGAGTCACTAATTTGGGTGAGCACTCGCTCCTCTGTGTCGACTCATTAAGCATTTATTGTCACATTGAACACACACTAATTTGCATTTTATATGTCTTTTCCTCTACATTCTACCCCTCAACGATCTTTCGTTCTCTTTGCCTCATTTGCAATAATCGTATATCACATGTATGTGCAACTTTTTTCTTTCCTTAGAAGAAGGAGTCCATGTCCGGAGAAGCGAGCAAAAAGCAACACAAAAAGCAATTGATACTGTGCATTGGAAAGCGCGTATGTTTCCTTTCTGCACACACAGTCAATTAACTTCACTTGCCCCCCTCACTTTCTTGTCTGTACACACATTAGAATTCATTGCTTTGTGTGTGTCTTGACATATCACAAATGAACCAGAAAGAACGAGACAAGTACTGTCTGGTGGCACTGTCTTTGAGTGTAAGGGATACAATCATCATTATTCATTGTAGATTGCGACAATTATGAATTTGAAATATATTTATATATGTTTATATCGATTTGCCATTTACATTTATACATTCGAAATATACTTAAGTGTCTCCGTATGTTTGCCCAAACACTGTTTGACGAGTAAATGTGTACGTGTGCAAGTGTGAGTGGGCATTCGATGACAAATGGTTGACAGCAGTCGCTGGGAAAAGGGGACTTTTTGACTTGGTCGAGTTATTAATAACAACAACACAAAAGAGTCAATTCGGTTTGTAAAAGTTGATATTTCTGGTTTGGTTAAACGAAATGACAAAGGACAAATAACCGAATCAATCAATTTTGGTGTGCAAAGTTTTGAATGACCCCTTCATGTGTCCTTGGCGATGTTATATTATCTCACGATATTGCACAACCTATACACTAAAATCATAAGTCTTAATGACGAATCACGTTTTTTGTCTAGTCTAGTATCGAAAGGTTGTTGTTGGTTGCCAAGCGTCGTCTCCATCATCATCCAACAACACTGCAACAACAAGTTCGATCATAAACTAAACCGCGCGCTCGGCAGTTAAAATTGCAAACTGGACACTATGCTTTATATAATATTAAATCGAACATCAACTGTATACAACACTAATGTGTCTAATGTCAAGAACAGCAAACAGGCGCACAATGATTTAACGAGCACGACCAAAACGCTCACATTTCGTACCCGTACATATGTTTTCCCACTAAAAATGCCACCACTCACTCACACTAACAGTGACACAAACAACACACTGGCACAGGCACACACAGTGAGACCGATTAAAAGTGAAATTAATTATAACAAAGTTTATTTATAGCGAAAGAAAGAAAGTGAAATCGCGCAACGACGAAAACAACAACCACTCGAGTGCTCCACTGGTGGTGGTGTGATGTGACTGACTGTGACTGTGAGTGAGTGATTGAGATGGTGTCCTTTCCTCGTTATATGTTAGATGAGATATCATTTGGTTGGGCACTGGTGGACTTGGACTTTTAATTTTAAAGTTAAAGTTATGGACATTTTCTTAATTAGCTGACTCATGTGAACTAAGATTGCTTTATGTCTTAGGCATTTTAGTCATATGGCAATTGCCTTTTGCCATTTGCCGTTTGCCGTTTGCCGTTTGCCGTTTGCCGTTTGCCGTTTGCCGTTTGCCGTTTGCCGTTTGCCGTTTGCCGTTTGCCGTTTGCCGTTTGCCGTTTGCCGTTTGCCGTTTGCCGTTTGCCATTTGCCATTTTGTCTTAATTAAGAAAGGTATCAATGCCGTTCAGGGAAATCAAACTAGTGATAATGTTTTTTGGTTTGGTTTTGATGTACGGGGATTTACTTTCGAATGTGTCTGTGTGATCTTGACCTCTAGCTCGACTAGTGCTCGCGTTTTTTCCTATCTCTTGTGTCGATCAAAAGAGAAAATTGTCTGTGACCTTTACTGAGTGTGTAGTCGTAGTTACATTGTGTTTGGCAGAAGAAGGAAGACTACTATTATTTGCTAGTAGTAGTTATAAATATAAGGTGCAACACATTTAGACGGACAGGACAGGCCAACCAGCCGACCGACCGACCGACACTGAAACTTGCATGCACACATACATGCACATTTAAGTGTATTTGGCGGGCGGGCGTCACTTTGGGCGCCAATTCTTGTGGCGCTCGGCAGACGAACAGACAGACGGACAGACTGGCAAGTGAGACACTCGGCTGATCTTTCGCACACAGCACTCTCCACACCACAGTCACACACACACACTCACACACACACTCGTCCCATTACGTGACTTGCATGAGCACGGTGTGCATCTAGCAGCGCAACCAGCGCCACACTATTGTGCACACTGTGCATCTACTAGCCCGGTAGAGGTCTTGTGTGTCTGTGTGTGGGTTTGAGTGTGTGGTGGTCTGCTGTCTGTGTTGCATGTCCTGACACTGCTGCTGGCTGCACTCCACTTCACTCACTTGTCTCGTCTGTCTGAGTCTTGTGCAGTGTAGAGTCTGTCATTTGTGTGGCACATGTCAGTGTGCGGGTAACGTGTGACCGGCACACACACACTCACCCCAGTCCGTACATTGCATTACATTACTGCTATTGTACAATGTTCGTGCACAACGTTTGCACATTGTGCGCAACCCAACAGCAACCCGAATGCGAAATTCGTAATACGCGGCGCGCGCCAAAACTCAATGCCTGAACTCGCCTGTCCGTACTTTGTCTTTTGACTATTTCCACTATTATTCTCGTCCTGTCACACATTCTCTGTTCTCTGTCTCATCACATTATCATATGTTTTGTTATTGTTGTTTTCCTGTCAATGTGTCTACCGTCTTGTCCATTGTGTGTGTCTGAGTTGTGTACGACTTTGCCCAACCGGTGCGCTTCGATCACTTCTCTTCTTCTTATTCTTGGTAACAATAAAATCAAACCGGCACTGACAGAGCAGTAGTCATTCTCTCTCTCTCTCATTCTGTGTGTTGTTGTAGACGGAGTAGTCGTCGTGCCCGTCTTCGTTTCTGTCAGTTAGTCGGCGGACACTTCTTACTTCGATAGAAAAGCAATAACCATCAAACCCGAATATATCGGCTAATCACGTGATCACACGCGATCGGCACCCCCGCGATTGACCTCATACGCGCTTTCGAGCGCTCGCCAGACCATCAGAACACCAAAAAATGAAGAGGAAGAAACTGTCGTCTTTTCAAGTCGTTCTCAATTTGGTCCGGTCAGTTTAAATCTGTTTGTCATTTGGTTGTCAAACTATAGTTGTCATTGATTCGAATGTGATCCTGATAATAGTACAATGCGCTATTATTAAGCCATAAATTTCTATTCGAAATTCCAAAATCTTGAATGAATGAATGCGCGCTTTCAAATAGACAAAGCCCCAATCGAACCATAGTTCTTCAGTCATAGTCCTACACTCGATTCATTCACAACCAGACGATCTCTCAGTGTCTTTCATCAGTCTTTTCACAACTTTCATCTACAACTTTAATGAATTGCTGTACAATAAACACAAGGCAACCACCGTTAGCCTCTACTTCTACCTGAACAAGCACTTTGTTCATCATCCACATTATCAAACTGAGCGCATTGATTGGCTGTTCAATTTCCACTGAACACGCTAACACTTCTCGCCAATTTCGCGTTTATTTTTTTGTCTTCTTTCATGTTTTGCAGTTGGTAAAACTTTTCACGTTTTGTTTTGTGTTTTATTTGATTGATTCGATCGATTTGAGTTCGTTTGATCGGGTCGATCTGTCCAGTTTATGTTGTTTGTTGTTACTTCTACTACCTACACAGTACATCACCTCAACTGCACCACAACACTTTTCTCTCTTTGAAGCGCCCTTCAAGCGCCGACGAAAGCAGCAGCAGTAACAGCAACAAATGTTCAACTTCATTAACGTACAACGTAACACACAGTCATGATCATCAGTTTTCGCACGTTCAGAGTTTTGTTTCTCTAGTTGATCGCTCTGTGAGTGCGTTTGTCCGCTTTCATCCGTACATTGTGTCTTGAACGTACACACACACTTTTCCTGGATCATCCATTTGAAAAACGTTCGCTTACACGAAATGATCAATGGTAACTATTCACATGTGCATTAATTGTGAACGTGTGTGTCACTTTAACACTCGTGAGCGATTGCTTCGTACATTCGTTCGTTCGTAATAATGATAATATCCTCAAGATGATGAGAAACATGAGTGCGAGTGAGTACATACACGAATTATGCATTCAACCACATGTACAAACAAACAAATTACCGCAACGAATTTCTAATCAATTAGCGGTAAATTGAGTGGAAAATTTCCCAAGTGCTTCATTATCACCTTCTCTCGGAAAAGTATAATAAACGAATCAAATCAACTGCCTTGTGCCATAATGCCCAAACAGAGTCGAGGAGTCGCCATGAAAGAGACAGATTCCTCCGCTAGTACATTCTCGCCATAAGGCTCTTCTTGTTCGCATTTTTCCGGGCGCGCGTTTTGTGCCATGTCGACTGCTGCAACTCAAGTTGAAATTGAAACCTAAGCCAACGGAAAATCACTCTCCAAACATGAAAAGAGGTCGACATTCGGCTGGATCGGCTGGATCGACAGCCATCGCGTCAGCACCACCTGTCGTTGGCTCGAACATTGCGCAACAGCAAAAGTAAGTGGTCCGTACATTTCACCTTAGATTTTGTTCTTTCTTTCTTGTTGTTCCTTTTTGTATGTTATATTATAGAGACACTTTGTGTCTCGTATTTGATCTTTCTTTTTGGATGATGATTTTGTTTTACTTTGTTCGTCTCGAGACGATAAAAACGCTGCAATCTGTAATCTTAAATTACTCAACTCATAAACAGACACAGAACACACGAGCGCGCGCCTGCAAGCAACAAAAGCCAAAAAGGCCTGCAAGCAATGTCGACTTGAGTTCGATTGAAATCAAAGGTGAAAGTTGAAACAGAGAGTTAAGTTGAGTGAGGCAGCAAACAGCTGTTTTACTGTTTTGTCATTATGATTCAACTATTACACAAAACACATAAAACTGTTCTAATTAAGTATAATTTGAAAGTAAACACAATTTAGTGAGTAACTTTAGAAGACACACACGATCAACAGACACAAACAAACAGTAACTCATTCCATCTGATAAGTGCTCACTCTACCAGAGATCAAAGAGATAAGAGAAGTCTTCAATTACTCAATTTAGCTTAATTCGATTTAATTAAAACATGATTTCATCAAACGAAACAAGAACAAACAAATATACATTTGAGTAATTTAGTACAAAATTTAGGTTACCTCACCTTTTTGTTTGTTTGTTTGTTTGTTTATATTACAACTATTAACTTAATTGGATACATAATAATATATACGAATACGTAATTAAGTATGTGGACAGGACATGAAACGCGACGACAGTAACTAACTAACATGGAGAGCAGTTGAGAGATAAGACACTTTCGCACCCGTCAGTCTTATCAGATAAGGAGACAGTTTGCTAATGTGTTGCTATGCAAGACATGTTTGTTGTTTTGTTTTGTCTGTCTCAGTATTCTAAATATTTTGACCATATGTTTTGTTTGTTTTCTTTTCTGTTTTTTTGTCAGATAAAATGTTCATCTTTTTATTATCTAAAAATATATTCAATTTGTACACAAAATTAGAGGCATTTTAAAAAACATGAGATGCTAGAAAAGACTGGTTCGGTGTAATGTAATGACTTTATTAGTTGAAATATGTGAACACATAGATCATATAGTTGTGAGCCGTGTAATTAGCGACTAAAATGTTGAAATAGCCGCCGCGTTTGTGTATTAATTAATAGTTCGAATTCGAATCGTGTGTGTTCAACTGGTGGGATAATATAATACGAATGCAACGAACCAAGTCAGGTTAAGTACTGGCCTGAAGCCTTTTTGTATTATTAGAAGTAGCTTCATCAATTCATAACAGCTTTATTATTATAAATTCAAACAACAAACAAAAACAAATAAAACTTTAAATGCCCAAAGCAGTGCACAGTGCACACACACCAAAATGCAAATATCGCAATTTTTACGATCGAACGTCAATCGTCGTTTCGGTTCGAACCCACAATTTCTTTTGCACCAAACCCTCGATCACCTCACGATGGGCACACACACACACACAAAATGAGCTCGTTCACGGTTGGGCAAGATATACGATCGGTCGTTAGTATTCAAATCAATCTATCTATATCATGATTATGATCTTAATGTCTTAATCTTGTTGAGAGGAAAAGGAGCTAGAGATGATCATCAACATTCTTTGTTTTTGTTCAGCCATTCAAACCCACCCTTGACATAAAATGGTATATATTCTTTATGAACACAACACAAAACACAACCAACAAACAAACAGACATAAATTGTCGAACGCCATTTGAGATGCTTAACCTTTTCTCGTTTGGTCTCGTAAAATAGTAATTTTCCACTCAATTCGCATTTGCGATGATTTATGATCCACTCTCCTCTTCTCTTTCGCCCCAACTCTCTCGCAACAACATGAATAATAACATTTCCTTTTGCTCAATCTGTCCAATCTCATTAAGGTTTTGTTTGACTGTTTAATGTGAAACGCTCGCGTGTTCGCCATCTTGAAAATCATCATGTTGCATTGCTTGTTTGTGTGTTGTCTTAACTCTTTCAGTGGCTTGTGTCATTAAAGATTTATACTATTTAGATTATACATTACTTAAAGTTCGTTAAAGTTTTGTTGTTAGTTGAGGTTGTTTGATTTTATGTGTTTAGTGCTCATGTGCTCACTGCATGTCTGTAATGTAATATACAAGACACATGTACACAAAGTCATCGTTTTGTGGATGAGATGATCATGATTTTCGAGAGCTTTTTATGAGTTTTAGTGCATTTTATTTCCTTTAATGCCTTTATGTACCTTGCCTGAATGCATTTGTATATGCACAGAAACGTGTCTCTTGGTTGTTCTGCTTTTTGTTCTTGTTTTGTCCAAGTTTGCCTGTTTGTCATTCAGATAGTCTAAACAACTTTTCCTAATATATACACGGACACAAAAAGTCATACCACCTGATATATTTCTCGATCACACGATACTGCTACGAGTGTTTTGTTTTGTGTGTGTATGTATATGTACAAGAAAGATAAATTTATACACGATTTGGTGAGTGCCAATCGAGTGAGCAATGGGAGAGAGAGAGAGAGAGAGAGGAGCTGTAAATCACTTGATTTATTGCCAATAATATTTATGATGCTTTGGTGAGTGGGAAATGCTTGAGCATAGATAGAATATACAACTAAACCTAAACAGCAAAGACATTTCACTGACAAGTGGACGGAGACAGACAGGCTGGAAACAACAACACACAACACAAACAACCGTCTAAATCGCTACCACGGGGTCTTTCTCACCATTCTTCATCACCTCCATCCGCTTTGTTATCATCAACACAACATGTCTCTCTCTCTCTCTCTCTCTCTCTCTCTCTCTCTCTCTCTCTCTCTCTCTCTCTCTCTCTCTCTCTCTCTCTCTCTCTCTCTGCCTCAATCTATTGTCTCACTGTATCCTCTCTGTTTGTTTTTGTTTTGCCTTATTGAGATAACCCTTTCCCCTCCATCCAATGTGTTAATGTGTATAATCCGTTCTCTCTTCTTCTTTCTCTTTTGTCTGTCAGTTTTAATTAAGATGTGTATGGTATGGCTTGATCCGTCTGACAGTATGACGTTGTTGTTGTGGTGGTTGTGCATTATCCACAATTTTATCATTATTTAATGCCTAAATTTATTAATGGATGAGATGGGGGGCTAAAGCAAAATTGGATTGAGGGAGTAATCATGATTGAAATTGAAACGGTGATTCACGTTATTATTTATGACTATGGCGGTGGGTGCAGTTTGATGAGTAGAACAACAATTCTATGATTTATCTATTATCGAAATTTAGTCCCATATTTGGGTATTTATGCACGAATGGTGCTCTAAGCAAAAATTCCAGAGAACAAACACTTTTTGGTATAGCCTCAACAATCGACTACCTTTGATCACGGGGGATAAGGCACATTTGTATACTGAGATTGGTACGGTATTTCATTCAATTGATCGACTGTTTGATATGATATGACACTTGTGCAAATATTGATTCAAACCCATCTACGTTTACATTCGGTTTCTTTTGTCTTTGATTCAAGGAATTTGCATTTGTTTTGTCATTTCAGACAACTATCCTACAGCCTATCAAACAGAAGGAAAGAGATTTTAATAATTGAATCATAATTCAATGTGGGTTTGATTTGAAATAGGAAGTAGCTTGAATTATTGTCATATTTGAGGGTGGAATTCAAAATTTAACAAAGACAATATTGCTTTCCAATACACAGAATAAACTGATACCCGGATATCGATTAGCTAGAAGAGGATCCGGGTGTATCCGGGATTCTGGGTAATTTAAAATTCCGGGTTACATGTTCCAAGGTTTATGTGCTCCTGTAATTTTATCAAATCTTCCTGTTCACGTATTTGTCATATATTTGCGCAAACTTTTTATTTTCCACAACTGTGATGTAATTTAAGCTTTACTTATTATTCAATTAGTGAGTGCATATATTTCCACATGCATTCACCCCAAAATGTGCACATTTGTAAGCATGTAATCGATTATCTCACCTTTGCATTAACCTCAACCTCACCAGACCTCACTCTGAGTGCAATCAATCTTCATCTTCATCTCATCATCATCATCATCTCACTATACACTCACAGCCATGTCCCCCTTTCTCAACTTTCTTTCTAATTCAATTTGCCAAATTGAATTAACCCTTGGTCTTATCAATCGCTCATCTTCATGGGCATTTTGTTCAATTAACCAGTGCCCACAAGTGCACTTTAGTTCCTCTTTTATCTCTCTCTTTCCCCCTTCAGTGTGCCTCACATCTTTATCCTCCTCCTCCTCTTCTGTGCTCGTATCACCTCAAATAACCATCATTTTCCTCCAATTACCGCGCTATTTATCATTTATTTTATAAATTATGATCATTTTTACCTTCATTATGATCGAGTGCATGCGAATGTTTGTGTGCTTGATGCACTGGAAATATATTTACGCTCATCTAACCTGGTGCTTACGTTTCTAAATTGAGGATTTCATAAAGTTTCCTTAACGTTACACCACTTGTTTGAATGACTCCAAAAGTGATGAACTTTTTGAGGTCCAAGAAAACCTCAGTAATTACGTACAAAATGTGCTCATTAGTGAAGTATTACACTACAGTACCAGTACACTAGGCGGTTATATTATATTTATGCTACATTTGTTCCAAATTGTGTGCCTCGACTTTTGTTTAGTTTTTGTGTTTTTGTGTTTGTTTTTATGTTTGCTGTGCAATGTTGTATGAGCACAACAAGAACAAAAAATTGCGCAAACATTACTTTTTTATCGAATTGGTGCACACACACACGAAAACTCGCATCATTTAGTCCAGTTCAGGACACATACATTAAAGTGTAGAGAAAGAAGGGGAACTAACTAACAAACGAAAACGAACGAAATGGTGAAAGAAAATATATTTGGTCGATTACGAAAGAGATAATGATCAAATTAGGGAGAGAGAAGAGAGGAAAATGAGAAGAAAGATGACAAACAAAAGTAAACAAAACTCGAGTGTGTGCAATCGCAACGCAAAGTTACGAGTTGATGAGCACAGTAATTAATTACGCTTGGCAAGACATTCACAAGAGGACATCGATGCGCAATGATGACTCACTGATTGCATTTTGGTTGAATCCACACACACACACACACACACGATTCTAGAACCAAATTGCGCCTATCTAGATCATGATTTGTAATGATCCTTCTATATTATTTTTCTAAACATTAATTACATAATCAGTGAAGGGGCATTTGAAGTTATGTAATAATAATCTCAAGAGGGGACTCCCTGCTACGATTATCCTTTGTCAAATTGTTATTCACTGTGCATCCTCATCAGTTTGGTGAGGATCTCATCTCGAGCCTCATCTCGAGTCTCATCTCATGTCTAATCATCATCTCTCTCAGCACTAAACATTATCCAAAGCAATCAATCGATTGATCGTGTACATTCTCGGGGCATCTTCCTTTTGTGTGTATGCACCCACAGGGTGGTTGTGTACTATTCTCCATATGTCCAGTTTAGAATAGATATTGGAACATACTAAATCTATTTAGTGTTTGAATCACCCAATAGACTGTTTTGTTTGTTTGTTGAGAAAGTGCTCAATTCCTTAGTAGTAGTTGTAATCATCATTGAACAAACATAATCATCTCATCTCAACTGAACTACTCTCAATTCGTTTCGAAACACTGAACACACACACACAACCAAATTTGTCTTGCAAAGGGTTAATTGCCAAATGTTCTTCTCCAGATGGAATGGGAATGTTGAGCACCAATTCGAGTGGAATGGGTATCTCACACACACACAGGGGCACAAATTGGATATTTCGAATGCGAATTGCGTATGTTCGCTTGGTACAATTCAACGTTTGAGTAAACTCGATTACAGGATAGATAGATGGGTATAGAACTTGCCCTTGCGAATAGAACTTGAAACTTTTAAAGACCAACAAGAAAAAACGATTCCATTTGCAATCTTCCCAATTCCCAGTTCGCAAAAAGATTGAGAAGAAGAAAAAACGGGTTAATTCGTTTGTTTGCGTTGATTTGCGAATCCTGGGAAATGATCATCAAGAGCAGTAGTAAAGGAAGGAATAAAAAGTGGAGAAGAGAAATGTCGAATTTCGAAATTGGACTTCTGGGACTAATCAGTGTTGGTTGGTTCAGGGATATAAAAAAAGATGCTGAGTTGTTGATGTTACTATTTTCATGGTTATTGCATAATACAGGGAAGCTCGAATTAGAATCCATTTTAGTTGATTACATTCTACGAGTCTATTTATCTAGTCTCCTGTCCAACCCTCCATCCTCCTCTTTTGTAAAAAGACACCATCCTGTCATCAATTTTACCTTCTAAAATTGCACCCAAACATAGAAAGCGAAACACACAAAAAGAAATCCGAGACAGACGCAAAATTGAAACAATTTTCAAAGTTTTGTTCTTCTCATTTCATCACACTCGAACTCCAGTTTCCAATTTGTTTCTTCTCAGACACATTTACTATACCTAGAATCGATTTTATATAACTTTCTTATATAGAATAATAAGAAAATAAGTGAAATTAATCCATGACATGACACAAAAAACCTTTTTAGTTCTGTCTCGATCGATGTGTGCAATCAGACACAAACTCAGAGTCCCGGTGATTGAAAATCGAAAATAAAACGAAAGTAAAGTAAAATTGCGCAATTTAGTAGCGAATTACTTAAACAAACACACAACAAGACAAAAAGTAGACACAAAATACAAAAGTAATTTCATTTTATTATTTCCAGTAGTGCTTTCCTGCATTACACCAATCCCAGATAGTTCTGCAATATTACACAGACGGCTGAGCAAATTAGGTGTACTGGAATCCAGGATTCAATTAAGATCCAATGCTACCATCATGTTTTTTTTGTTTTAAAGTGCAATCAAATTGAAACACTTTTAGTATTGTTTCAAAAAATCATCGTAATTTGAGCAGCATTTTCCAAACAGAATTCTATTATTTCTTTGAGAGTACAAAAATAGAAACAGACAATCAAACTAATCTCCCCGGCTACACTCACATACAGTGTGACATGTGATCCCGGTGGACTTGATCCCAGACTACTCTTCTGAGGGTACACCATAATACCTCTCTCTCTCTCTCTCTCTCTCTCTCTCTCTCTCTCTCTCTCTCTCTCTCTCTCTCTCTCTCTCTCTCTCTCTCTCTCTCTCTCTCTCTCTCTCTCTCTCTCCCTCCCCTCACTCACTCACTCACTCACACACACACTCTCTCTCTCCCCTCTCTCCCTCTCTCTCTCTCTCTCTCTCTCTCTCTCTTTCGCTCTCTCTCTCTCCCTCTCTCTCTCTCTCTCTCTCTCTCTCTCTCTCTCTCTCTCTCTCTCTCTCTCTCTCTCTCTCTCTCTCTCTCTCTCTCTCTCTCTCTCTCTCCCTCCCTCTCTCTCTCTCTCTCCCTCTCTCTCTCTCTCTCTCTCTCTCTCTCTCTCTCTCTCTCTCTCTCTCTCTCTCTCTCTCTCTCCCTCTCTCTCTCTCTCTCTCTCTCTCTCTCTCTCTACGATTATATAACATGATAAATTTTATATATATTATATACCATGCAATTCATTATACATAAATCCTCTTACTCTTACTAAATTATTACTAGTTTGCGAACTAAAAATAAAACCTGATTTAACCAGAATTTTGTGAACACAGAGTGAAACAAAGAAGCGGACAAAAAAAACGATGAACATTGTACGAGAATTCCCACTGGGTAATGTGGGAATAGATTTTGTTGTGTTTGGTACAATATATATTCTGTAACATGGTTACTCTGTTCTGGTTTGGACACTTTACCCCTGATATTATGAAACCCATGAGTTTTGTTTTTTGTTTTTGTCCTTTGCTGCCTCCCCTTGGAGCGTAAATGAAATGACGCCCGGCGTGATGATTATGGCGTGTTGGTGTTGATGATGATGTGGTTAGAGTGTTTGTGTTGCGATATGATAATATGCATTACCGATCGGTATGGGCTCGGGCGCTCGGGCGCCACCAGTTTTAGTTGAGTGTGTTTTACCAATTGTGAATGATTGTGAAATATTGTGCGTTCAGTCAAGTGTGCAGGTTCAGGGTTGTGTGTGTGTGTGTCTATGTCACTTGCGATCACCAGACTGCACGCTCTAATAGGCTTCTTCTTATTATTATTCTTCTTCGTGCACTCGATCGTGTGGTTTGTTCACTTCTTCTTTTACTTCTCATTCTCATTCTAGTTCATCTTTGCACTGTTCAGTGCATTCACTCACAAACTCATCACCCACACCGCTCAAAGTTCGTTTGAGTTCGCGGATGGATTTTTCCATTTGACATGATTGCCGATTCGTGCGCTCGCGCCGGGCGTCACTTTATATGATCAAGTGCAGTCATACTATTACTCTGCTCTAGTATTCGCTCACTGTCGATGTTTCGCATCGTTTGTTGATGTTGCCAATGATGATGATGGTGTACAATGGAAAGATACTGAACCAAACTATCACGAGTGTGTGCGAGAGAACTCTCTCACCATCATCATCATCATGACACAAAGAAGAAAAAGAATAAGAAGATGAAAGGCAATGAAGTGAACATAAAACGATTGGGCAAGAGATCGAATCGAAAATGAATGAATCGAGTTGTGAGTGAGTGAAGTTGGGGGTGGGAAGGTTAATAGATGGTGCGAGTTGGGGGGTAATAATGACGACGGCCAATGTAGACGACACCGAGAATGACTGCAGGGGAAATAATGACTCTCACTGTCTGTTTGTTGAGTTAGTCGGTCTACAAGCAATTGAGCAACGAAAGAAATGAGACAGTTCCGATTAGAGGAAGGAAGCCGGCCAGGAAAGAAGAAGAAGTACATCGTAGAGAGATGAAGATTGAGTAAGACAAGTCGGAATGAAACTTTCCATTTTCGCAACTCTTGGTGGCCCAATCAATTGTCAATGGCTGTAGTGAATGTGATTGCACTCTCTCTCGCTCCCCTCAGTGACACACTGCTAATTGCTTGCCATACAGACTCTAGATTGACTCTATTCCTCATTACTCCCCGGACAATACTCACTCAATCTGATCAGAGACCATTCGAACGCAGACAGACGGCCATAGTAGACAAGTCAGATCAAATCAGACAGAATTGTGCTTGGCCAGCAGTAAAATTAATATCGTGGCATGAATCAGACTGTCCTGTTACGTCAAACGATTTTGTCTAATCCTCTTCCATCAATGAGTTCGAACTCGAGGAAGGCAATGCGACAAGGCGACTCATAAGGAAAGGAAAGTCTAAAGAAACTTTGTTTCAGATTGCTCAATCATATTGATCAGATAGTGCTCGCACTGCAAGACGGTTGCAACTAACCGAGTATGTAGTGTTAGAACCCCCTCTAGAATATCTTCAATAACCACTAAAACCGGATATTACGGTACTGACACTAATTTCCGTGTGCACAAACTCGGTTATTAGTATTCAGTATATACCCGGGTGGTGGTGTGTGTGTATATATTGGTCAAACAAAGGTAGACGGACATTTGTTTATTAGCTAATGCACACACACAAACAGACAGACATATACATTCTTGTGCAGACCGGTAGTGAAGAGTGTGCACTCATACTGACCGAAACACAATCCCACCGGTCTTGCAACGGAAATTATATTTAGAATCGGGTAATAATTTTGGAGTGTAGTGCTGCACTTTGTGTAGGGTGCACACAGACTAAATATATGGACTAAATAATATGAGAAATAATCATAAATATATATGATCTGTCAAATAAAACTTAATGATTTATGATTTTACGGGGAAATGGAGTGCGCGCGTATTAACATGCCCACCACACCCACCACCTTGACCTAGTAGTGACAAGGCTAATTTGTTTTGAGTTTTGTACATTTTGGTAAATTGAAGATCATATCAACATGTGAACAATAAGTCAATTTCACATACATTATACATGACTTGAACGAGGGTGCACTTTGTAGCATGCTTTTGAAACGGCGCTTATAAAGCGGAATTCATTCACCAGAATTTCATTGAGTTGATTACTAACGGACCGGAACACACATTTATTATTTGCCACACTGAATTGGTGTGTGCTAATTCTGTTGTGTGACTCTAATAGTGAGTGAGTATTAGTATAATAGTGATCGGTCTTTATTGCACAGACAACATTGCGAGATCTCTCGCCCATCCACTTGTGAAGATTATTCTGTCCTGTTCCACCCTCCCATTACCACCCCCTTTTCGTCGTTTTCTTCTTCTTCTTTCCTGTCTTATTCGATCGTTCGGTCGTCCGTTCTTGATCAGTATTAATGACTTTTCCCAGTACTCACACTACATTTAACTTTTCTCACAGTGCTCAATTCGGGCGCCTAATGCAAACAGAATGCGAGAGAGAGAGAGAGAGAGAGAGAGAGAGAGAGAGAGAGAGAGAGAGAGAGGGAGAGAGAGAGAGAGAGAGAGAGAGAGGAAGAGAGAGAGAGAGAGAGAGAGAGAGAGAGAGGAAAGATAATAATGATGACGCCCGGCGTCCGAAGTTCTAAATTGTGGCTAATTCCTCACTTTCCTTTTACTATGTGTCTGTGTCTGTTACTGTGTATCTATTCATTCGACCGATCCATTTGGTTTTGGTGTTGCCAAGTGGGCGCCATTCGATCAGAAGTCAGTCCACATACACACACACACAGACTACAGAATACACATACAATGTATTTGGCCATTCTGAGAATTGGGCGCCACATCGTAGTAGACGTAGTGTAATAGTGTAGTGAATGTGTATGTGATCATTGTCTATTCTGGGCGCCATTAATTTCTTCTGGTTGTTCCGATGAAAAAAGGGAGGCAGCCCCCGATCTGTATCTCGAATCAGTCAGTTTTCGTTCCCACCATTAACCAGTATGGAACCGTGTATGAAAAAAATAAGAGAAAAGCAAATAAAGTCATTATTATTATTTACCAGACATTACCAGTCCTCCCACTGAACAGGAACCTTTGCCTTTAGTGTTCACCCAATACAACAGCATGGAATGTATATAAAGTGAAAGGCAACAAAAGACACACAAAATAGACACACAAACAAACATACAACACATTACATAACACACCAACACGGCAGTTGCATTAAGCGAAACAGCACCGAAAGAATAACATTGTGCCGGTACAGTGCAGCTGAGTACAGTGTCACTCAATTAGATTAATCGATCTATTCGTTTGGATAAGAGACACTGAGAGAAAACATAGCCAACACATAGAACACACACACACTCGAACTCATTCTTGGGAAAAAGTTGAAAACAAAACATACGGTAGAGTAAATTCTGTACGAATTCCAACGAATCGAAAACACAAAACCATCACATCATACTCATTAGTGTCTCTTTACTCTCAAACTTTATTCCAACTAACGAACAAGTGAGTGAGTGATACTGTCTGACGGAAGTTACTGTCCTCAAAGTACTCCAAATTGTTCCAAGAATAGACGGCACAAAAAGATCTCTTATAGCAACAACAACAAAAGTTCAATTAAGCCTAGTTTAAGCTCTTCTGTCTATCTAAATTTGAGTAATTCTAAATGTAAATATCTTTAAAATAATAGCCAATATATTGCATATTAACGTGGGTGTCTGTATAGGTAAAGTTCCGATTGAGTGCATTCTTTTGTTCTTTTTTTGTTTGGTCATACCTAATAGAATATTTGTTCGTTTGTTGTTATTTACTTATGCTAACAAACAAAACAATCGAGACACATTTTGGGCCTCTGTCTGGTATTTTGGCTTTGTGTTTGACGCAATCTGGTTCGTTGCAACTTTCGTCATTCTGTTTTTTGATTGATGTAAGGGTGGTATTGGTCAATATATTCTCGAGTTCTCTCCTTTGTTGTCTACTTTCCGGTGCATTTCTAGTGAATCATCATCACACTATTCTATATTACTAGAAACACTCTCAGACGTACATGATTGTTATGAAATATGTGTGAGATAAAGATAGGTACAAACAGCTGTTTTATTGTTGGTTGTGACAAGTGCTGATGAACTTTCGGGGGATTGAGTGTGGGTTGATTGCACTTGCTTTTTGTTTGTTTCTGTTCTTCTAGACGCGATTGTGTCTATCTGATGTTGTGTTGTAACTTAGGTTTCATAATAAATCTTCAGTCTTGCTTATTGCTAAGGACAGATTGGCAAATCGTGTTCGGATGAACTCGACACACTTGCGGGTCACTTCACTGCAATACATTTTGAGTTATGCATTTCAATGCATTCTGGAACCATAAATTTTATGAATTTCTCAATTGGCTTTTGAAAGATGATTTTAAATCCAGGCTCAAATTAATTTAAAGTAAAAAATATTCAATTAATAAATTCAAATTAGTGGTAGTAAAATTTGAATTCACTTGTGTGTTAACTGATTGGGATCAGTTGAGAGTTTCAGGAAAATAAAAGTTTTGAAATATTTTAGTTTTTTCTCGGGTTTCAATTTCGAAATTCCAGGAATTAATTTGCGGGATTTTTCTGTTGAAATTGCCGGGTGGAAATGATAATAAAAACTTGTACCCATACAGACACGCACACACGAAATTTTCCCATGCGAGTTGCACACACACACACTCACATTAATTCATTAGAACATTATTATGTAATAGTCGGTCTCTTTTGTGGTTGTGTGTTTGGTTGTGCAAGTGCGAACCTAATGGTTTTTCACTAAAAGTGAACTTTTGGCGGTGCTTAGACCCAAAACTAGCTAATTAGCGCACTAAAAGCGCTAATGATCTCCGGTCACACACTCACCGAGGAGACACGGGCCTTTCTTTATTGAAAAATAAAATACAAATAAAAAATGTTTTTTTTGAATCGATTTTATTTTTCAAATCTTGAAATCTCATTTTTTTACATTAATTAAAAATTTATATTCATTAATTTTTTAAAACTATTGATTTAACGACCATTTTATTTATTAATGGAGCAAGAGAGGCACAACAAACCCAGTACAGCCCTCTATCGGAGAATTGATTTAAAATTATTAAATTGAAACAATTTAATTTAATGATAATCGTTAGTTGGGCAAATTGCGAAAATTCTAATCGTGTCATTGTGTTTTGTTATTATTCTATTGTTTGGTGAATAATAATGCTAACTATAACTATTATTGTTATTACAGCAATGAATATTCAAACTAATCGGTTTGTGTGTTGGGGGCAATAATCATATAGATTGAATAGATTGTGTATGTGTAAGTGTAATTTGAATTTGTGGTTCGGTGCAATTAACCTTCTCGCTCCCATCTTCTGACTTACTGATTTCGCTTATTTTAGGGTCTGTTTGAACTGGGGGTTGATTGGGTTAATCGAGAGATGGTGATCTGTTCCATATGGTGCATCACAGTGTGAGTGTTGGCGCAATAAAACACATTTGTGTCCATCTTTGTCCTCTCTTTTATCGTTTGTCCCCTCACCCCCCAAATGGTGTGTGTGTGCACAAATGGGTGCTATTTTAATATTAATTTGGGACATTTGGGGTCGTTCATAAAGTGCGTGTTTGATAGTGTTTGGTATTGTGAATGTGCGGATTTATGTCCACTTTATGAATGACCTTTTGACTGTGCACATTGTTTTATCGGTGTTTTATTATTATTATGGTGACCAGAATAGAATGTGCCTTGCACACTCGCCAGGCGGTGTATGGCGAAATATTAGAGTAATGGTCAGTGACTGGTCAGTTTGTGTCTGCTTTTGGTGTTCGTGTCTGTGTGTCTGTGTCTGTGTCTGTGACCGATGGGGCCAGCTTGGTCAGGCGTCGAGCCATTAACCGCTGATTGCCTAACACTGCTCGTACTCTAGTCGGCTCACGCACATTTCTTCTTGCACAATACTCATTGTTCTTTTTCGGCTTCTTCTTCTTGTTCTTCCTTCTTGTAGTGCCTTTTACTTTGTTTCCTTTTATATGTTGTGTAATCCTGCCCGGTCAGTCAATGGTCTTTCTTTGGTGGTTGAACAAGAAAAACAAAAGAAGAGAGAGAGAGAGAGAGAGAGAGAGAGAGAGAGAGAGAGAGAGAGAGAGAAAGAGAGAGAGAGAGAGAGAGAGAGAGAGAGAGACAAATAAAGAAAGTGAAATATACGATGGAGGCGAAAAAGAAAAGAACAATTCTGGTACATACATTAGCATTAGTATACATTCTATTCTTCTTTGTATTTAGGTTGCGCAATCGCCTGTGTGTGCCCATTTAGGTTTAGGCCAAAAGTTGGCGCCCGGCTGACCAGTTTGTGTTGTGTGTTGAGTGTGAGTTAGTGTGGCGTGCCAGTGGCTCGGCTGACTGCTTTCTGGCTTGGACGGCGGCGGTGGCGTGCCACACTGGTCTGCTGATGATGCTAGAAGAAGAAGCCGAACACTGCTCGATTGCTCTCTTTCAGTGTGTGATCTGTCAGGCTGGCACATTTCTTCTTTCCCCTTTCGCATAGTCGATCCCTTTGCCTTCCGGATTGTGATGGCATGTGTGTGTGTGTGTGTGTGTGTGTGTGTGTGTGAATGTATGTGAATGTATATTCTTTTGGGTGCGCATTATTTTGGACACGATCGAATCGTTCGACCGCTTTGTGGCACACGATCGTTCCCTTCCCTTCACACTGAGAAAGGAAAGAGAGTGTCATGTGATCGATGCGTGCTTGTGTGTGTGTACGAGTGCGAGTGTTACATTTTGGCAGTGTTGGGTGCATTCTGTATATATTGTCTGCAATAATAACACTATGATGATAATAATAATAATAATAATTGAGGTTTGTGCAGACACACTCGTACGGACACACGATCACACACAGCCGTTTTGGCTTGAGGTTTTCCGATATATTCGAAACACACATCTGCGTTCTTTGTATTATTCAGGAAGGAAAGGACTTCGATCAGCTTGCTATTCTTGCTTAAATAAGAGTCGCACACGTTAATAGAGGCGCTTATTTAGTGGTAGAATTGACATAACTCAAGCACTCAAACGCTCTCACACATGGCCTACTGTCGCAACTGTCAATGTGCACATTGCACACACACAACTCACATCACATCACAACCCAAAATGCATTCTCATTCGCATCATTATCGCATCACAAGCGCGCCACTAATGTGTTTACATAGCTTTGTGTGTGTGTGCCCCCGTTTCATATAAAACGAGTTACGAAATGAGAACGAAAACATACAGAGAAACAGAGAGAACGAGACACGAGAACGAACCCAAAATTGAGGAAAAGAAAACCAATTGAATTGAGAAATGCGAAGGAAAGGGCCATTAAGAACGGCATTTCGGGGCCAAGCAGCAGCATCACACACACACACGAACCATCATCATCATCAGGCGCGCACCATCAAATCAGTAGAAGTGTACAGTGTAGCAGTGAAATACATCAAAGAAAGTAGTGTTTTAGCTAAATTAGTAAACTACTACGAGTGAGTGTGTGTTTGTATGCGAAAACAAAAACAAAGTTCCAAAGTAAACTACTCAACCAGTCCAAGCACTGTTGTTGGTGTTCACAATGTAAGCTGCCCTTGACCATTCCTAACCAGGAACTGCGAAATAGGACCTACTTTGTGAACAGACTGGGCCACTCATGAAACTATACCCGAGACAGGCCATCATTAGTGAAATGTAGTAACCAAACGAATGCCAAGCACAGAGACTAATGGCCAAACTGGACCATTCAAGATCGTGCCATACACTTATGAGAGAGAGAGAGAGAGAGAGAGAGAGAGAGAGAGAGAGAGAGAGAGAGAGAGAGAGAGACTATACATATACTAACTAACTAAAACTAAAACCCAAATAGTTCAACTATTATATAATGGCTTACATCATCATGGCCATTTTGTCCATCACGCGTTCATGAAAAAAAGGTCAGAGAAAAAGAGAAAAGCGATCGAGCCATAATTTGTCAAGCACACAAACACACACACACACACACACACACACACACACACACACACACACACAATCCTGACAGAATCCCGGACATACAAATTGGTGTCTGCTTACATGATCGTAACTGGATTCAGCTGGTTCCTCATCATGACGATGATGATGCTCGGTCTGATCGGGTTTTGATGTGTTCAGCTTACACAAAAACAATGTGCAACCAGATTGTGCATCATCAATGGCTCTCTAATGACTATGGCCTCAATATATGAGCTGTATTATTAATTGATTATTAATACGCTGTCAAGTTTGTGTTTTGCCTGATTGTTTCCTCTTTTTCGCAACATTGAATTATTATTCGTTCGAAATTTGGGGTTAAGTCGCTCAATTTGGTCTAACTGGCACGGTCTGGTACTGAATGTTATATGTGGGTGGGATTGACATTTCATCATCACTGATAACCTAAATTCCATATATGCCAATGTCATCAACTGTATGACAGAACTTTTATTTTCGTTCGTTTTTTTGAATATCTCCATTGGGCAAAATATCATTTTCCCAATTAGCGTTCAAAAGAAGAAAATTGATGAATTTGGGTTATTTCATATTTTGTGCACATGCAAGTTCTCGTGTAATTCAAGAAGGGAATTTGATATTTCGAAATCATAATTCCATAAATTGGGAAACACATCAAAGTGCGATTCGATTTGCCATTCAGGGACATTCTGTTCGGATATTTATTTTGGTTTGTTTGTCTAATGCGCCCCTAAGAACAAATCAAATTTAATATAAAAAGAAAAATGAAAGAAATCAAATCTTGAAAGCATCACTTATTTATTTATACAAATATACAACAAACACACTCGCACAATTTATAATTTATGACTTTAGTAGGGCAACAGCAGTGCAAACCAACTTGTATTTATGTTGGATTCGATTTTGTGTGTGTGTGTTTGTCTTGCACCGAACGAACCAATCTTGAAGAAATCAAATTGGCCTAAATTAAATTCAAAGTAATGCAAAAATAAATATTTATTTAAGAATTTGAAAGGAATTTAATGTATTTAGAATTATAAATTATAGAATGATTATATAGTGAATCTATGCTGCCGTATTCGATCATTTATCAATTGATTGTTCAATTGGACAATTAGTCATTTTCGTTTTGTTGTCCACAATTTGTCTGTTTTTATTCTTCTTATTTTGTCTGTCGGATGTTGCATTGTTTCATTTGCTTGTCACATGCTTGTGTTCGAATGTCGAGTTTGTCTTTTGTTTGAATCAGACAACTTTGAATGAACTGAACTGAACATAGTTTGTACAGCTTCAATTGAGAGATGACCAAACCAGACAGACAGACAGTCCGACCAGTGGCATGGGTTCATTTGTGGTGTTGACTTCCCCTTCACTGTATGATGGATTCGATTCTTCTTCTTTGTTTTGTTTTCCTTATTATTATTTAACAATGTTGCAACAAAATGAATGGGACGAATCACAAGTTTCGCAAATGTTCACTCATTCAAAGTTGATCTTACGGTTTAAGGAAACTTTTTGAATGCTTTGCCAAAACTAAAAGGAAAAGAGACTAATTGAATTTGGTTTGTGTCCACTGCATTTCTATTCATTCACTCATTTGTTCGTTAGTTAGTTTCCTTGTTTTGTTTGGTTGTGTGTGTCTGTGTCTGTGTCCACTCGAATGCGAAACAATGTATATTACAATGTCAATGGTTTTGGCTTTTGTTAGGTTACCCCACCATCATCACGCAAGCAGATACAGCAAGAATAAGAAGAAATATTCCCCTTAATTGAAACCACTGGTTTGAATGGGCACACTCCACTTGAAACAAACTTTCAGTTACCTAATACCTCTTTACTCTGTAGTTGTACAATGTAGCACATACAAGTGCATGCATGCCCATTCATGTACAAAGTAATGTACTCTGTACAATCATGTTCGATAAATAGAATCACCCCATTCTCTCTTTCTTTCTCAACACAAGGACACTTCCAGCTCATTAGTCATAGAGAGATCCCTGTTGCGTAATGAAATTAATGAATGTACAATAATGAAACAATCGAACTGTGCGCCTACATTCAACATGCAAATCATTCAATTCAAACTAAAACTTTGTATGATTTCGTGAATTATACTGAATTAATTGGACGAGAAACGACAACTTTTGTGTGTGCGTGTGCATTGAATAGTTCGATTTGATTAGGTCAAATTGGGTGCAAATTGAATTTGAATTCTCAAAGTCAAACAGTCGGCCACAAATCCCAAATGATTGATGATCAATAAAGATTGATTTCTACTGTCTTGTTGTGTTGATTCTTCTTGTGCTGATTGTTCGACCTTGTTGACAGCTTTCGGATATGAATTTATTTGTGTGCTTTTGATGTGTGTGCCTTTTGATGTGTCTCTTTCCGAGAAATTACATTACTCAATCAGTGTGTGTGTTGACAATTTGCGTATATATTTTTCTATTTTTGGGCCTGTGTTTGACAGATTCGAGTGACGAGCACCACCACCAAACACACGATGAATACGAAAACAACAGTCAGTCGAGTACAACAGTAACAGTCAACAACAGCCAAAAGAGCAATCGAATCGAATATTATTGCTCAACACTTGTTGTCAATTTCACTCTCCCATTTCGTCTTCTTCTATTTATGCATACATTAATTGTTATTATCACTAATACTACTAATAGTAATAGAAATGTTATTGGGATTTGTATGGCATAATCGATAATTATACGTCTTGTATGGATGGACCCATAGTACTTTGGGTGATTTCCTTTGAGAATGGTTTTGTTGTTGTTATTCTACTTGTTGTGTTCAGTTCGCTTTCTCTCTGTATGTGCAACACTTTTACTCAGAAACGAATGACATTTAGACCCAAACGGAAATGATTAGTAATATAAGTTCTATTCAGATTGTGCTGGTAATCATAATAATCAATTAAATCGAATCTGACTATCGAATTGGGTCAAAGTTGTTGTTGATCATTTCACATGCTAACAAACAAACCCACACACACTCTTTCCACCAAATTAAGTCGCAAATTAGATTGTGAAAGTGTTTTTGGTGAAACCAAGTCTTGTTGTTGATTATGATGATGCTGACTATGTTCAGTTGCGAATGTTTACACAATCTATTGGGTGTTGTTAAGTTGTTTACGAATTGGTTCGTTTGAATGTTAATCACACGCATAAACCAGTTGGCACTCATATTTGGTCACATGTCTTTGTGTGTGTGTGTGTGTGTGTGTGTGTGTGTGTGTGTGTGTGTGTGTGTGTGTGTGTGTGTTGCTCTAGATTGACTTGAGTTTTGTGTGCCCTAGATATATCCAATAGATTAGGTTACTTTGTGAGTGTGTTTGTGCCTGTATTTGTTCTCCTAACCAGTGTGATCGAGTTATCCTTGATTGGACTCATGTTATCACGAGTTCTCTCGCGAGAAATACTTGTGTGTGTGTGTGATGAGAGGAGCACCCTTTGAACCTTGGAGTCTTCCACACATCATCACTTTTTGTTGTGTTTGTTCAATCTTATCGATGTGTCCTTTTGTGCATGTGTTTGCACAACAACCCAGCACAGCAAAACAACTCTCCTGGTGTGCGTGAATTTCTGCATGTGTCTCTGTATATGTCTGATGTGTTTTGGGGGGTGAAGCATACGTCATTCTAGGTGCATTGTGCACACAGAAACAGACAGACTGACACGACATGCCATCACATAAACATTCATACAGAGATACATTGTGCAAAGGAAACATGCATAGTGAGACATGGTAACAAGCAAACTGTGCATCGCACGATGATCATAATTTGTCTTGTTGAACGTGTGTGGTGATGCTAATGGCATCATCATCATCATGTGGTGTATGTATGAACATAAACCAAAACATAAATATACACCACCCTGTGTATGTCGTTAACCCTTTCAGCCTTCAGTCTAATTAGCCTAGTCGAAAAAAGCCCAATCGAACTCAACGGGTTAAGTTTGCGTTAAAAAGCTCGCAATATATGCTGAGTATGCACAGATGATAATACTCGTACGACTTGCACTTGCGATTGATATATGCGAGTTCCTGGGTGCTATTGCTATTGGTGCTATTGCTTTCTAATGCTGTTGCTGCTGCTGCCGCTGTCTACTGCCTGTTACACGCCATGTGAATGACGATTATTCCTCTCTCTTTTGTTTACTAAAGTAAACGTGTACACACTAAGCTTACAACACAACACACAATGCCGATGGAATGTGAATTGATGTAAGTGTGCAATAAACATTGCACATAGACTGCACACTCACGTTCACATTCGCAACACACACACAAAGCATCAATAGCGGCACTTTTCATATAATGTCTTTCAACATACATGCACTAAACGAGTGTGTGTGCGCTGGTTGGTTGGTTGAAAGAACGATAGACAAATAGAGTGGAAAGGGAACGAATGAGGAAAATTCCATAAATCCAATTAGGAACTAAAATAACCCTGACAGGAATGACTTCCTTTCTATGTTCCCTCTCTCTCTCTCTCTCTCCCTCTCTCTCTCTCTCTCTCTCTCTCGCTCACCCTCTCGCGTCCTATCTTCTTCTCAAAAGCACCAACACCAGCAGAATCATTCACCCGGGACTGGTTATTCTTCTTCTTCCTCGTCCATTCTTTTTTTCCTCATTTGATCGGTTCTCGTTTCTGTATTGGACTGTTTGTACAGTTTGTGCAAACAAGCACTTTAGCACTCTCTGTCGAATATGTCCCACATTGCCGTACATACCGCACACACATTGTACAGTAAATGTTGAGTAAAGTAAAGAATCGTGGTTGTGGTTAATGGCGCGATATGCGTTGGGGGGACTTGACTGTACAATCGTTGGCTTCTTGACACTCATACTCACTCACTCCTTCCTCCCTTCCTCCCCCTTACTCTCCATGTCATGTAATGTGTCTGTATGTGCTGAAGTGTCACTTTTTAGCGGTCTGGAGAGATCTAAACGGTGTTCTTTTGACAATCTCGATGACAGTCACCACCGCACACACACACTCGACAGTTATACTCGTTGACAGTAAGTCACATCTTGTGGGCAATGGCAAATAGTTTCCGTACATGAAGCAATACTGCTCATAATAGACATATTTTCGGTTACTTTTGTGGTGGACTAACACGGGAATGAATGAAATAACTCACAGACAGAGAGTGTGGCAAAGAAGGGGAAACCTGTACATACATCTGACAAATGACACCGTTCACCGTTTACAAGTTGAGTCGCAATATTGCGAGTGTGTTGTGCATTGCACAAACTGTATTTATTACACATTACTTGTAATATATGAGTGGGGAGAGATATTGCACACACATACAGGCAGGAGGAGGTTAATTAACCCTTTCATGGTCAAGTGAATAGAAACGTGATCAAATAAAGCACCGACATGGACTTGAAAGTGTTAATGCAACCACTGACAATCAGACAATTGTGGAAGTGTTTGTGTGTTTGTCTAAACGAAGGGGGTGATTCGGACATTGATCAGAGATGGTAATAGTGTTAGTCATCGTGATGATTGACTGATGGCACACTCTCTGACACTCACTCACAAACAGACTTCAACTCCTTTTGATGTGCTTCATTGGTTAGGCAATCTATTTGTTGAACACAAGTGAAGTGTCAAACAGGAAGCACACAAGGTCAAAATGGTCATAAATACACAAATGGCTCTCTCTCTCTCTCTCTCTCTCTCTCTCTCTCTCTCTCTCTGCACACACATGACCACAAAATCACATTGTGAATGCATAACCACATACAGACACTGTTTACGTTAATAACGACCAGCACATCTACATAATCATAATCATATTATAAAAGAGGGGGTGAACACATAAACATAAAGCATAAACTCTAAAGGGTTAATGCATTTAGTGAGTGGAGTAGCGTGATGCATGGTAATAAGACGGTTAAAGGCAATAAAGAACGGCCACAAATGAAGCAATTTACACAAGTTCGCACATTTTTGTTAACATTTGCATTCTGTTTGCGAACAGACATAATAAAATGAGTTATTATTCAAAAGTTACTCATTCAGAAACAGAGTTAACAAAAGAAAGTTCAAAATGTTTCCTCAATTACTTTTAAAGTGTATATTCACAATTGTACCCCTTAATATGAGGTCCTTTACCTTTCATTTGAATTCGCAATTTGTTTTCGCAGTCCAATCGATACATTTCATTGATTGGCAAAACACATTGAGTACTTGAATACAATAGAGTTCCAGTTCTAATTGGTACTTCATATTTGAATGGCCCTTTTGAACTTTACAACCAATTGCTCAAACATAGTCACAATTCACTCCTGTGTAATAATCATAATAACCATTTCTTTTATTACTTCATTTCACATTTCTATTTATAGCACAATTAGGCACACAAACTGTTTAACTTTTATGACTTTGAAGATTGAGATACTTTGAGTGGACTCTCTCTCTCTCTCTCTCTCTCTCTCTCTCTCTCTCTCTCTCTCTCTCTCTCTCTCTCTTCTCCCTCTCTCTCTCTCTCTCTCTCTCTCTCTCTCTCTCTCTCTCTCTCTCTCTCTCTCTCTCTCTCTCTCTCTCTCTCTCTCTCTCTCTCTCTCTCTCTCTCTCTCTCTCCTCTCTCCCTCTCTCCCCCTCTCCCTCTCTCCCCCTCTCCCCCCCCCTCTCTCTCTCTCTCTCTCTCTCTCTCTCTCTCTCTCTCTCTCTCTCTCTCTCCCCTCTCTCTCTCTCTCCTCTCTCCCTCTCCCTCTCTCTCTCTCTCTCTCTCTCTCCCTCTCTCTCTCTCTCCTTCCTCCTCTTATCTCTCTCACTATCTCAAATTCTCTCTCTCTCTCTCTCTCTCTCTCTCTCTCTCTCTCTCTCTCTCTCTCTCTCTCTCTCTCTCTCTCTCTCTCTCTCTCTCTCTCTCCCTCTCTCTCCCCCCCTCTCTCTCTCTCTCTCTCTCTCTCTCTCTCTCTCTCTCTCTTTTATTATAATGCATTGTATGTTTTGATTATTTTCGGTTACCAAAACGATCACTGGTGAAAAAGGTCAACTGTGAAAGATTTAAATTGCTTGAGGTTTTGTTCTTTTTCGTGTTCTTAATCTTTATCTTTTTACTCGTTGATTCAATGTATATGTAAATGTGTATGTTTGATATTAAAGTGGAGAGATACAATGAAGCGGAACGATATTAGATCTATTTGCTGTACTATGTCTATTCTATCTACCCCGCAAATCTAGACTAATTTAAATTTTAAATAGGCTTTTTAAAAGAATATAAAATTTTAATCACGAAAACTCGTTTTATCATATCCAAAAAGAAGTAGCTAATACAACCACGCGAACGAACTTTGTTACTAAGTGAACGTTTCTTTTTCGCTTGTCGTTTCTGGCAATTCGCTTTTTGCTGTTACTTTGAGATTTGTTGCTTCTTTATTTCAACCTTTTTTCGTTCGTTCTGCTTTCCGCACTGACACTCGAAATAAACTAAACTAAAAAATAACGATTTTCCAGTTACGTTTTTTTGTTTATTTTTTCTACTGTGCGCCAATCATCACACACACACAAACAGAAAAAGATTTTTTTCTTTGCAGTTTGGGTGGGAAATGATCGTTTTATTTATACTGTTAAATGAAATTAATCCTTACGTGATGATCTCAGAATAGAATACATTAGCATCATCATCATCAGGAACGACTATGTGTTGTTTGTAAAACAGTCAAAAATTGTTAAGCTACAAAAACGAACTAAGCTGGAATGTCACCAAATTAGATGTTTGGAGGAAAGAACTCGTACGAACATGCGAACACAAAATAAGCAAAAGTTTGCGTTTAAAGGAAGCAAACTGCTGAGTAAGGCTTTTTGTAGGGGAACTTTCGTGTGTGTCGATACCTGATTGATGGTACAAGAACTGAATTGATTGCACCGAAAGTCCGATCGAGTCCCGTCAAGCCAAATGATCCTCAACCCCTCGCACTCAAACTGTCGGACATCGTGTGTCCGTGTGTGTGTGATGCACCGAACGTTCTCTCGATCATTGAGATGAATCACCTGATAATATCAAGTACATTCAATTTTTTCTCTACTTTTTTTCGTGCTTCGCGCACGTTTTCCTCTTTCTCTCTCATGTCTACTCGGTGCTGCTCTTCTTTTTCTATTTCAAGTTGATCTTAATTTGGGGCGTCAATCGAGCGTGAAAGGCCAAACGAACAAAATGAACGAACATATGGCTTGGACACTGACAAGATTGCACTGACCATCACTACTATTGGTTAACGTGAATGAATGTGTGTAGAGTCGGACAAGAGATGTGCCTGCAGGCGTCAGATGCACTCACGAGTAGGACAGTGCGAATAGGAGACTTTGACTTTCCGCCAAAGCGGTATTGACCTCGTCTTTTCTTTCCTCTTGTCTATTTTCTCTCTTCTCATTTCTTAACAAGACTTCTTAAAGACCGGCAAGTGAGTGAGTGAGTGAACACATGCTCGACCGGCGAAACTGCGAAAATAAAAACCGACCAACACCGGTCTGTTGCTTATTACGAAAGATAAAAAGCATGGTTCATTAAGTAACTTACCTTTCAAGAGCACACAGACAATCATAATGTGCCATGACACTTAAGAGGACATACAATGCATAGTGTGCAAATGATGATGATAATGATACTTCACATGGCTGTGAGAGTGGGGGTTGAAGTAAATGAGGAAAAAGAAAGAAAAAGAGAGTAACGAGGAAAGATTGAGTGATATGATATTGATGAGAACTTGTGAGTGTGTACTGAAGAGGGTGAGTGGAGGGTGAGTGAGGGCTAAGGACAAGACAAGGAAAAAGATGACCGTAATTGGCGTAACCAGGTGGCATCGAGGTGTGCATGCACGAGTGCATGATGGGGCAATGGATGGGTAGGTCAGTCTCAGTCTCCCCCATATGGGGCTGAACAGGTTAATCTTAGACTTGGTGGACAAGGAGGTAAGATTTATTATGACAATGCACACACACACACACACACACACACACACACACACACACACACACACACACACACACACACACACACACACACACACACACACACACACACACACACACACACACACACACACACACACACACACACACACACACACACACACACACACACACACACACACACACACACACACACACACACACACACACACACACACACACACACACACACACACACACACACACACACACACACACACACACACACACACACACACACACACACACACCAATGTGTGGAATGTGAACAGACTCATGATCGTTCCGCTTCATTGTATCTCTTTGCTCACAAACAACCAACTCAAGATATACATAGAATCAAAATACATCGAAAAAGAATAATAAAAGCTCATCAATCTATCTTTCACAGTTATATTATTAACCTTCTCAACCCTATCTCTCTAGCAACAACAATATGTAATACGTAATGTTCATTAATCGTATGCATAAATGCCTGCACGCATGGGGAAGGGTTAATCGAGGTTCATCACACTTGGTGTGCACTCAATTGCGCAACAAACACACGAGAACACATTAACATTCATGTTACTTTTTTATGTATCTCGTTTTTGTTTTGTTTTGCTTTTTGCCTGTTCGTTCATACATAAAATGTTTGTGTTATCATATTTTGTACATTAATCTTGCGGGGTTGAAGTGAGAAACAAAATTGCAACAATGTGAATAGTTTGAACTGGTTGATAAGACAAAATGAATAACAAGAACAACGTTTGTTTTATGCAACACTTTTTGTATATGATAAGGTCGAATAGACAAAAAGTGAAGAGGGAAAGATAACAACTCAAACAGGGAAAACTGTTGTCTGTTCGGTGCAAATGTGTAGTTTGTACTTTGACTTATCGATATGACATGTGTTCGATTGGATAATCAGAGGAGAGGGAGATGGGAAATCGGTTATCGAATCAAATTAAGTGATCAATTAGGCGCATTCAATGAGAAGATTAGCTGGGTAGGTTGGTTCGAACTCTGTCAGTCGTTCAATATCTGTTGGGTACGGCATTCTTCAGTTTTCGGTTTTTCTATTTTTCCATTTTGTTCCACTTGTATGTTCTCAGTCAATTAGGGGAATGAAGAGGTTATTTAGAATGCAAATTAAAATGCATTCTCGGTCAGCTTTGCACAAGATCAACACGGAAATTAATCAATCTCAATGTGCAATTAAACTTTGTTTCTAATTTTAAATGCACATACACAAATGCGCAAATGATACAACTACTATTTGATTCAAACATTAAGATAAGAGAGCGAGCACACTTAAAATATAAATAAACACAAAAACTAAAACTAAAAGTTAGCGGGGAAGTTAGGGTGATATGCGACCGGAGATAAAAAGTTACTCAGCAGTACTCAACCCTCTAGTTCCCGCTTTTCCCTTGAATACGAGTGACATTAGATAAGGGGTGATGGAAAGAGAAAAAACAAAACCCACGATTTCTCAAATAAACTAACTTTGTAATAAAATAATGTTTGTAGCCGCATCATCTTTCCCTTTTTGTTACATTACATTCAAAGTTCAACTCAATTATCTCTGGTCATTGGTATCACCATTTACCCTGCCTGTTGGCCACTTTGCACCACCACCACAACCATCACACTATGTATCACTGGTCTCTCTCTCTCTCTCTCTCTCTCTCTTAATCTCGATTGCCCCGTGTAATCAAAAAAGTTCACAGTATGTCCAAAAGCGCTTGGTGCACCCTCTTATCAGCATTTGAAGAAGATGATACACCACCACACATTGAGTTTTATTTGTATTTTCTCATGCACTCTCTGTGCCCATTTATCACTCAAAGTCTACACTACTACACCATTCCGTCTCATTCGCCAAATTGCAACACATTATGCTTAATTGCCCTGTGCTACTGCACATTCATGCTATCTATCTATGACTGTCCATGCTTATCCATACAACCCACCCTCTCTCTCTCTCTCTCTCTCTCTCTCTCTCTCTCTCTCTCTCTCTCTCTCTCTCTCTCTCTCTCTCTCTCTCTCTCTCTCTCTCTCTCTCTCTCTCTCTCTCTCTCTCTCTCTCTCTCTCTCTCTCTCTCTCTCTCTCTCTCTCTCTCTCTCTCTCTCTCTCTCTCTTCAATTGCCCATCTTATTATTAGTTATATTTGTTTTTATTTTTAGTATTTTTTGTGTTTTCTTTTTCATGATCGGCTTCTCCGGCCAATGAAGTACTCGTCTAGATGTCTTGTCGTCGAGCACTTCTACAAATAGTGAGGGGGAAGATGTGCGAGACATTGGAGATACACTCACCCGACTCACTCTGTACGACAAAATCAGATTTATGACAAGGAACAAACAAAAACAAAAAAAGTAGTAATACAAACGAATGGAAATGATAGTAAAAGAAGAAGACAACAACCAAAACAAAAAAGCTTTCTAGATGAGAGGGCTGAGAGGGGATTGATCATCCCGAAATATAACAGACACAAATGTGCATGCATATACGCGAGAATCATACGAGATTACACATTATTTTGCTCGTACAAAAACGGGTGGGAGATTCCCTCTTCTGCTATCTTTTTGCTTTTTAACACTTGCACCCGCACCACACACACACACACGGGTTATACAATCAATAAATAGATTTTTTGCCGCTTGCAACAAAGTTCATTGGTTTCTTCTTTTCCATTTCGTTTTAATCCCTCTTTCCCATCTCCGCATCATCATCATCATTCTCCCCCACTCTCTCTCTCTCTCTCTCTCTCTCTCTCTCTCTCTCTCTCTCTCTCTCTCTCTCTCTCACACTCGAATCATCATCACTCTAAATTGGTCTTGGTCTTCTTCTATTTTTTATATTGCGAACATTATTTAATTCAATTCCATCTTGTTGAGAGAACATACACACATTTAGACTTACAGACAAAAAAAACAGAATTCGAAATTTGCTTAATGAAGCGAACATGTTGAGTTGAGGACTTATGAGCAGTATTAAATGGGAAAGAGAATAAGACTTGCTTGATTAATGAAGGTCTCCATCCTCTCCCTCTCTCTCTCTCTCTCTCTCTCTCTCTCTCTCTCTCTCTCTCTCTCTCTCTCTCTCTCTCTCCCTCTCTTGAGCAATCTAGATTTATTACCAAAATTGCTGTGCATCAATTATTCATAGGGAGATTCACAAAATAATAACCGATCCTGGAACCGAAAAAGTGCCATTTCAAAACTATTACATAATCAAACAGTAATAACTAAAGACGGTAGGTCAAATGACTCCACCTCTGCTACGTGACTGTACTACACACACACACACACACACACTTCCACATCAATAACAACAACAAAAAGTGCAAATATATAATCAATTCCGAATTGATTACGACTAGGAGTAGTATTTGTGCTTGGTTGGTTGGTTAATTATGCAACCAAAAAAGTCATATTTAGTTTGTTTTTTGTAGTAATCAAACAGAACCAACCAAACCAACTATGCACATACGGACAGATTGAAGATATGATTTGTTTGATAACTAACCTAGCACCATGATCGTGTCGTGCTTGATCATTACGATCACTATCGAGAGATGCTCACACACACACACACACGGACTACTGGTTGGTGATGATGATGGTGTGATTGCGCAATGAGGGTATGCTCACTCAGTGTTAAGTGTAACCCTCTTTTATCGAATGTGTGCACGCAGATGTGTCTGTACAACCACGAGTCACAAGTGCATTGAAACTCTGTAGCAACTCGATTGGCTGTCAATGAGGGTCAGTGTCCTGTCCTCCTGTCCTCCAACACATCCTCGCGCGACTCACACAGTCACTCAGTCAGTCAGTCTGCAGAGTAATCGTAGCACATAGCCATACACACACTCACACACACTCACACACACACACACACACACACACACACACACACTCACACACACTCACATGCAGCCATCATCACGGGTGTCTGGCCAAGTGAGAACGAAAATCACCACGATTTCAAGTGTTTGGCTCATTTCGTAATCATAATTTGTGTATTGCCACAGTAATGACCCTTGTCTCTCTAACTCTCTGGCTTGAATTGATGGACTCAAAGTCTGATGTCCAACTTTTCTCACTTGAGCTTTCTCGGCAGACATGTCGACCATGGTGGTCATACCCCTTCAAAGCCATTATTTCATTGTATATTGTATTATTAAACTAAACTCGAATGGAATGTTCCACCTCGCGTGTCTCTCACTCCCTCTGTTGTCTTCGGTTGTCTGCTGACAACTTATCCTTTCTCTCTCTCTCTCTCTCTCTCTCTCTCTCTCTCTCTCTCTCTCTCTCTCTCTCTCTCTCTCTCGCAAACACAATTACTATTCTATTGCCAGACCAGACAATTTAATTTGCGTCTGAATTGCTGCTTGCCTAGCCTCGTATTGTCTCGACCAATCTCTCGTTGTAATATTCCGTACTGTGATGTGATGAGTGTTTGCACTGAATATCTATCCTGTCCGTGTGTCTATCCTTCTATCCGTGTGTCTGTGTGTCTGATGCGGTTGGCCAATAACCGAGTGAACACAGTGTTGCAGTCTGGTCGGACGCG